>JAQFYG010005046.1:0-10328 GCA_034694325.1 Entomobrya corticalis
AGTGAATCGAGTGATTACTGCTAAAGACCACATTATTGCACACAAGATGCGCCATTAACTAGATAAAAAAAACTTCATCGCCCCACTTTGCTTTGATTTTGTTTTAAATTAGTGATTTCACTTGTTTCCTTTTTCTTCTGCCTTGCTTTCTATTCCCTTTTGCTTTGTTAGTTGCACATTATGCATCGAAACGCTGTAAACTTTTCCTAATTTTCAAACAAATTTTAGCATACTTTTCCTACATAATTTACATGGCAGAAATAGAGTATCAATTGACTAGACTTAAACTAATCTATTCACTTCGGAATGAATAGAACAGCTCAGTGTTATGTTTTTATGACAATTAACTCATTAGCTGAATTAGGATCTTTTGAATTTGAATGGTTTTTGGTCTATGTAATAAGTTACGTACCATAAATGTGAATAGGCCTCTTTAGCATTTTCACTAAAACAAACAATGACAGAAAATTAGACATGTTCCAGGAAAAGAAAATTGCATAATTTTTAGCAGAATTTGTCAAAAGTTCGGGACACAGAACACTGTAGTCTACAGACAACCGCATCAACCTCTCCCATCTCTTTAAACCATATTTCTGATCAAATATGTGACCGACACTCTAAAAAAATAAGTGCATCACACTATTTTCGTGTCAAGTTGCGTCAGACACTTTTCTTTGGCTTCCTGCTTTCAAATATATTTTAGCCCAACCTAAGTTGGTTCATTGGGAACAGTTGAGTAAAACTAAAGACAAAATTAGACACTTTTTGTCTTTGACTTTTATTTAAAAGCTGTTTGCGCAATACCCCAGACATCGTTCTCATTACGATAGACTTTTTCATGACAATTCTGAAATTTTTCATCTTCATCCCAGCGGAAATGTCATTACGTCAGTATATCAAAATGTTCAAGTGATATACTTCTAAACTGAACGAAAATTATCTTAGTTAATTTTCAATCTTGCAAAAAATTTAAAATAACGAGAAAATCCTAAATTAAATGCTTCTAAACTGATGGAAGTATCTTGACAATGACAATGGAAAAAATATAACACAGTTCTTACTGTAGTAAAACTATCTAAAATTCAAATGATGTGGGTGAGAATACATACACGTGTACGCAAATATATGAACATTCATAATACATACCTAAAAAAATTCCTACACACCTACATTTCCAAATACCAGCCTATTTCCCAAATAATTGTGTTTGTGATGATGGAATATGTAGCGGAATGCAAAAAAACATTGTCTATCCGCTATCCACTACGCTTAGCAATTCCTACAGAAAAAAATTCAAGGCTATGACCTCGGTCCTCTCCTCCACCTCCTCAATATTGATCGTACATTTTTCTCTCAAAAAGAGTTCTAGTTCCTCGAACTTCTCTTAAGTACTAGGAGGGAAGAGTGACTATACATGTGTAGTCTATATGTACCATAATGTGAGGGAGTGTGTCTGACGTGTGCCCAGTGCCCGCTATTGAACGAACTATACTGGCGACCGAGAAAAGTCAGAGAAGAAGAATGAAGAAACAGAAAAAGTTTTTTTTAGCGGGAACGTCAGCAGCAACGGTAAAAAAAGAGAAAAGAACGGCAGTATGTTCATGTTCTTAATATTCTATTTTGCTTAGCTAATGGATGTTCACCAAAAATGTCCCCAATATCCTCATAAATAAACACCTACAAGCTATTATAGTACATAATATATAAAGAGAAGTCTGTTCACCTCGTTCGGTGTTTCCCACATCGAACATTCAATATTGGTGGAGCGGTGCGGTGTCGTTGATGCTTTAACGTTTTCTTGCATAAAACGACATGCCATTACTCAAAACATCAATTTCTCTTTAGCTTGTTTGTGGTTTTCCCATACACTATTTCGTCTTTGATAATATCACTGACAGACTTTAGCTTGAAGTGGATGTATAGGGAAAAGCTAAAATTACAGATTCAATAAAGTTGATAATGCTTTCATAAAACTTTAATAATATGTTAATGAAATGAAATTGCCAGTTTAAAACCAGACATTTATCTAAAAATCTAACTGTTGCTGCTAAAAATGTTGTAAGTTTGTCCCCGTTAATATTAATACCAGCAATCTTTTTGGGGCAACTTAAGAAAACTTTTTCTTTTACAACTTGTCCAACTTTTTACTTCACCAATTGCTATTTTCATTCTATCCCGGTAAATTTTATTTATTTTCATAAGAACATAAAAAAGAGAAAAATAAGTAATCTTTACTAGAAATTTAGTATTGTCGTCATCATCCCATATAGTCAGTGCTGTTTAATACTTGTATTGAGTCTTTAGTCGCCGTATGCAAAATTAAAAAGAAAAATTTGATGAACTGCTTCTCCATATCTTTTGTATAGAGCGTATTAGCACCAACGGGAAAAAAGGATCACGTATCACGTTCCCCTGATAATTCCTTTTTTATACTTAGATTGAACATTATTTTCACTTTCATATTTCACGGTCATGGATAGATATTGCATAAAATGTTAATGTGCATCTCACTGAATATCATCATCAGGCTCAATACAATGCAGGTAGAGAGGCATACTTTATTATTATTATTTCTGTTGTGTTCCATCTCCGAGATGAGAACAAGTATTAGTACTGGCTTAAACTTGTTCCGGGAAATATAGATCAGTCACTCACTCAGTATGTCTAGAGGTTCATCCGCGCGGAAAACGAAGCGAAATTAATATAATACGGAGTTACACACGTACATATAAGATTTATTAAAGTGGAAATAAGCATATATTTAGTGAAAATGAGCTCATGTTCTGGTATACTTACTTATATAGATAGACTATTATTATATGCGTTCATAATTTGAATAGCATTTTTGTCTTCAAAATATATGGTGTATAGACTAGAGTAAAATGTCTGGCGTACTTTCTTTTCGTTTCACGATAATAAAAGCTACACAAACAACAGGTCGTTTGCTTGGAAATTGGAATAGGTCGGAACAAGCACATTTTGTTTGAAAAAAAAGTACTGCTTTTTTGAAAGGATACACTGCTAGAACGAAAGTAATCTGTAAGACGTGAAGTTTTGCAATCGCAAGCGCCTCTCTGTCCTTTTGTAAAGCATAAAGCATAAAAGAAAAAAAATACACCTGTGTACAGGAAATAGAATATTATATTATTACTCTATTTTACAACAATACAAATGCGTCATCCCTTTCTACATGCTATATTAAATGAAAGACAGAACGGAAAAATCCATACGATAAGCTTCTCACAATGGAATAAAGACGGAAAAAAACTTTTTCCTCAAGTCAAATCTTACTTTAATTTTCAAGGTTTCATGTCATAAGCAAAAAAATAAGAAGAAGAAAGTTCCCGACAACTAAAGTTATTGTCTAAAAAGTTTAGATTAAAGTTATGATCAGGATATCAGGAACTTATGGAAAAGGGAGAAAGGAAAGTTACAGACTTGGTACTTGGCACTATAGATTTGATAATCATAATAGTGTGTATGTGCATTAGAGATAGCATGTTTACTTAAGTTTATTTACCTTGATGAAAAAAATGAAAAGATTTCTAAGTAAGAGTACTGTAATGCAATCAGTCATAAAAGGAAAAGTCTCACCTGCTGCATGTCTCACTGAGATATGGAACAGTCTAGAATTTTCTTTCTTTCTTTCTAGATAGAAGGCATATTTGAAAAGTGGAAACATTCTTACTGTGAATTATTCTTCAAAAGGTTCTTTCTTAAACTGACTTGTGGGCAATTATAATCGATAATAATGTATTGTGAAAAAAATGATGAGTTTGCAAAATACAGACTCGTTAAAAACATTAAACATAAGGTTTTTACCTGTGTGCACTTGATTTAGCATCTAAGGTGTGCTTATCAAGAAAAGACTGAGGTAAATGAGTAGTTTGCTAGTATAGTGTAAGGTACTATATAATGGCTTATTAACAACATATCATCATCATCGTCAACTCATAGTGGTCGCGTATCACATGTGTAGTCTCATGAGTTTGGACTTTTTTTGTGCAACTGGCAGACATGTAGTTGTAGTAGTAGTACGAGACGTAGTAAAATGTAGTAGAATACGTAGTAAAACTGGGGGGAAGTGGAAGTAGGAAAGAAGATATAGTAGAAAACCAGATTTTAGCTATGGTAACCATTTGCGTCATCAGAAAAGGAGAGAGAGAGAGAGAAAGTAGAAGAAGCAGGAGAAGAGCACGAAAAAGGAGAAAGCTCTCTCGAGCTCGAACTCCAGCTTTTACTGGGACTCTGGCATGGCATGGTCTAGTGTCTTTGTGTGTGCATGTGGATGGATGTGTGTGCGGTGTGGAGACTGTGTGTATGTGGTGATCTGGATGTTTTTTGATGACGATGATGATGTAAGTGAAAGCAATAGCATAATGCTTTCTATTGCGAAGCACTCAGGCAGGTAAAAAAAAAGAAGAAAAACTGTTTAGACGTTAGACTGTCATATATTCACTCCAGGTTTTTTTGTCGTCAGGTTCAAGGTTGTTGATCAAGAAACATAGTATGTGTGTATATAGGTGTAACGTGTTTTTGTGGCGCTTTTATGGCTGTACTGTTGTGATTATTGCTGGAAATTTAAATTGCGATTTCTTTTCATCTTGAAATAAATTGATCGTTTCGTTTAGTAAAATATTGTATATATATTTCAATATAAAAGACATCAAGTAAAATTCATACATTCGCCTTTAAATACATATCATGTAAAAATATAATTATTTTAAAAGATTTGTTATTTTAATCGTATCAATGTAGGTATTTGGGGCTTGTGCATTCTCGCATTATAAACGCATCTTAGCGTCTCGTTTATAGACTTAAATATGAAGGTTAAATATGAATTCTATGATCATATGACAATAGCCTTATAATGTTTTTAAAGGATCACTGTATGTTATTATTTACACATACGTATTACCCAGAAGAACAGAACAGCTTTTTTCTCTAGAAGCTTGTAACGATACGTCTGCTTATCTTTCTAAAAAGTTTGGTAGAAAAGAATCCTGAGTTTTATAAATGAGTGTTCTATTACAAAAGAGAAAAAAACGACAAAACCGGATTTCACTTGAACCATTATGTTTACATAATATTTGAGCAAAGTATCTACTTTTCCTTTTCTCCTTTTGATTGTGTACAAAAAACTTTTTTAAAACATATATACAGAAAATTGTCTATATTACCAGTATAAAATATATATCTATGATAGTGAGCTTACATTGCGTTACGCAAGATCTTGCAAACAAAAAACTTTTATATTTCATTACCTTCTCAAAAGGCTAATTGTTTTTTAGATATTTGTTTAAAAGATACGCATTTCAGCTGATTTGGCCAATTAAAGTTCAGTTACAAACACGAGAAAGTATTTACAAAGATTTTGTACGTACACTTAAACTAATTACTACAATGTAATAACTTTAAAGTAAATCAGTTGATTTTTAACTTATATAATAATTATCTGCACCAAAGATCACAAAATAAACCCAAACCAAAAAACATATATCATGTCAATATCAAAAGAAAATAACGGATATATTTGATAGCACACTTTTGTAAACCAGCTAGTTCTATTAATTTCTGGTAGGCTTTTCAGTATCCACAAAGCCAAGCCATCTATTTCTCTTTCCGTTAACCATCGCTTTACCGATATTCTTGATGTTTTACTATTTTCACCTTCATTTTCAACATTGATGAGGAGAAAGCATCGCTTTCTCCAAATATTTTTCTATGTAAGCATCCTATTTTATATGGTTTATCGTTAACTAAACTATCTCTTGTTGTTTGTGTATATATTCTACATGGAACCGCTTTTAAAAACTCAACTCTTCACTTTCTCTACTTCATACTTTGACAAAGCAAACAGGTTGAGTAAGATGGGGCTTTTAGAGAACATTTTATTTGTCGACACGACAGGTTTATTTTCTAGATTTTCTCAGGACACTTGCCATGATTCCCATGTACATTTGTATTATTTATTTTATAGACTATAGGACAAATATTACCTATAAAGAATCAAGTGAAGCATGCAGTGAATATTATTATAGCATTATATATTTTTCTTTTCATAAAGCCTGAATAATTAAATTGTAAGAAAATGGTGAAGATAAAAATTATACAGTAGAATGCTTTTCACTTGTATTTCGACTTGTTTATATCCCACTACTAATGCCATACTAATAGGCATGTAGGTAGTTAAAGTACCTTAGTACCTATTTACTTTAATGTGAGGACTAAGGACTAATTGTAAGAATTTATTGAGTGGTGCTTACCATATAATAGCTTTACTTACTAAAATTGAAATGATAATTGTTCGATTTACAAGTCAAGTTGACGCACACTTACACTTAACCAAATAACACTCGAAAAAAATTAATTTAAAAACAATGACGCATTAAAGTAAACCACAAAGTGGCTTAAATCTTTTGGAATAAATGATAACTTTCCTTATTCAGCCTAATAAAGCTGTCTATTTTTAGTAAAAATTAGTATAATATTATGATACATTGAAAGCATTGTTCTTCAGTTGCCCACATGTCATTCAAGTACCCCATTAATTATTTGTCGCATGTAGGACGTAAGTAGATGTCCTCCAAAACTTTCCATACTTTCTTTCCAACTTTTTAAAGATATTAAGATCACTTATGGTGTTTGCTAGGCTTAGGTATTTGCTTTCTAAGATAAGGTTTTTGAATACTGAGAATTTTCTAGATGATGATGTCATTAAATGAGCTTAGGTATGTTAAATTTGTCAAAGGTGTTTACTGGTATTTATTCCATTTTAATACAGAATGTGCATTTCTTTTCATTTTTAATTAAATTTTTGTGCTTTCAAGGATGTAGTAATGTCTCAGAATTGAAATGACGTCAACAGAGTAAAGGGCTCATTAAAATGTTTAAAAATTGAAATTAGTTCTCTGATGAAAAGCACATTGACATTGACGTTTCATATGAAAGCTAGAAACGGGAAGATTAAGGAAGTATATTAGCTTTGTCTAATTATGACGGATAACATCAAGTTGTTCAAGTTGAAACATGCTAATATTTTGATGAGACATGCTCGACAAAATACATCTTTCCTTGCCGTTGTTTTATTTATTTTTCGATAATTGGAGATTATGCTATTTCCTGTAGGTAGGTATTAAATAAGAAACATAGGTGCATATACGACAGAACAGGTGTGCAATAGACACATATTTATTATTTGGCCACAATATAGAAATAGTGAATCACACAAAAATCAAAAAGAGTTGTTTGATACTACTTGTGATCGATCATTGAAGCTAATGGGATATTATTATTTCTTTATTTTTTTCCAGTTGTTCAACTAATGATCTATCGTAATGGCTTCTGGAACATCTTTGAGCATCACTTTACGGGCAGTACGTCCGGAACAAGGACTAACCAATCTAAACGTTAAATTTTTGTGATATGGATATCGGAGACGACGAAAGTGTTTTGATCCACTCCAAATTCCACAAGGCCAAACGTGGGTTGTTGTCCTCCTCCTCATCCTTTTCGCAGTCGCAGATACCGACTTCACCTACATCCAACACAGCTTCTATAACAAATCTTAACGCAGCATCTTCCTCCGTAGCAGCATCATTACCGTCAGAAACTCAGCCATCATCGTCCTCATCATCTTCATCACCTTCTACAGATGCCACACTGTCTGCAGATACTTCGACAGCTTCGGTTGCTCCAGCACCACTCCACCACAACTCCCAACATGACCAAGTTCTGAGTCACCACGAAAATATTTCTGATTGTGAGCTGACCATTGATCAGTCAGATCCCATCACTCCTCCAGCAGCAACGCTGATAGTGGAGCCCCACATATCTGATCGGTTTCAGACTTCCCCGGAAAGATATCATCAGCAGCTTTCCGGTTTCTCTCAACATCAGCCGCATATTCATGCAAAGTTTGAAATCTCACCTCAACACATTCCTGTTCAATTGCACCAACAACAGTACAGTGGAGGCACGGTGCTTGCAACTAGCCCTTCATCGTATGGGACCAATATAGTCGGCACTCCTAGCTCACCTTCTTCCGTCGGTAGCTATCCGTCATCATCGTCTTCTGCTGCTTTAGCAAGCTGTAGCTCGTCATCTTCCTCATCTTCTTCGGGAATCATTGTAAGTGGAATTTTGGGAGGTCCACCACCTCCAGGTATTCAACCTTCGCTGTCCATGCCAGGCACCACAAATTTTCACGGTAGAGCGGTAGAGCAGGTTTTCCGGTTTGATAGCACGGATCGAGAACGTTATCTATGCAGCGCTATTTCGGAGGAAGACGAGGAAGTATTCAGGTTGGTATTTATTTAGTTTTATTTATTTAATTTTTCCTAAGTCGCCAGTAACATTCCTTAAGATAATCAATTCTGTACCACTTTCAAACAAACAGTCCTGGTCCGTCCCCTTCGTCAATCTCTACACGATCTTTTGATTCACCTCACATTGTACTGGACTCACCAAGGATTACCATTAGTCCTCTGAGAATCGAAGACTCGCCACCGGCAATTCCGACCACTCTCACTCCATCACCAATCATGGATAGTCATAATAGACTTTTTCCTAGGGTCCACACTGGTCTTGCAGTGTTGCCACCTACAACTAATATAGATCAGGCAAGATGTCTATTTGGTGTACCGTCATCGCCGGTGTCACCTCTGACACCAAACACACCGCTTTCTCCATCCCCGCTCTCACCACATGAGCATATGTTTCAACAGGGTATTTTAGAAGAGCTATATCGTCGCAGGTAAAATATTTTTTTCTATTTCAATATTCAATGCTTTAAACTCGGCTGTTGTAAGATTGCAAATAGTAGAAAGTAAAAACTCATCCTTAACACGCTATAAATCACATTGCCCCATTCAACAGATGCCATTCGGATTCGGATCTTCCATGCTTACCAGACTCTCCAAAGCTTGAACCTACTGACTTGAGCGTGAAGCAGAGCTCACGATCTACACAAAGGGCTAAACGATGGATACCACATCCATTAGTTATGCCAGCTATCAAATCTGGCTCGTTAGAATCGGACCAGTCCACTCCTCAGGACTCTCCACTAGATTTATCCATGAAAGGAAGCAGAGAACGATTTGGAAGTACACCTAGTTGCGACAGTTTTGGCAATTTCCGGTCTATTTCTTCCTTAGTCATTCCTCCTCATGCACAGGGGGGTGGGCCTCCATCTCCAGGTACAGTTTTTAAAACAAATTACTATTGAATTTATCGCATTGTCTCAGGCCAAAACATACTCTTGGGATTATAGCTATATAGTTACTGGTCATTTTAGCCATTTCAAAGAGCCCAATTGATTTTATAGGTGTGTCAGTGATTTCACCAACGACTCGACATTCGGTTGCACTTCGCTACAATCTTGAAATATCTCCAGTCGTAGAGGAAAATCGACCTGGTGCTGATGTGGGATTTGTTTGTCCTGTTTGTGGCCAAGTTTTTAGTCTTCATGACCGACTTGCGAAACATATGGCTTCACGCCATAAAAGCAAGCCCCATGATCCAAACAAAAGCTATCCATGCGAGGTCTGTCATCGATCCTTTGCACGAAGCGATATGCTTACTCGTCATGTAAGTACAAAAAAAAAATATTCGTAAAAATCATTACTAACGTATAAATATATATGTTTTCCATTACGTCGACCGAGTTCATGGAATACGAAAAACTTTTGTCGTACCGTTAACAATAGAGCTTGGGAAAATTTAACCGTAATCGTGTCATTGAAAAGCTTGTCTTCTTACTTTCTCCGTTTTACCTTTTTCCAGGTTCGCCTTCATACAGGTGTCAAGCCCTACACGTGCAAAATGTGCGGCCAGGTATTCTCAAGGTCAGTAACAGCTTACACTTGATCGATTTTTTTATCTTGATAATGGCCAACCATGTATATTTATTGTCATCTTTCCTCTTTTATTGATGATGTGCTCATTATCCAAATCTCTTGTATGTCTACACACAGATCCGACCATTTGAGTACTCATCAAAGGACTCACACAGGTGAGAAGCCGTACAAATGTCCGCAATGTCCCTATTCAGCTTGTCGGAGGGATATGATAACGCGCCACTTACGAACACATACTCGTAACAGCTCATCCTCATCATCAGATCTCATGAGTGGTGGTAACACAAGTACACCCACTTCAACATCTTCGGAACCAATTGTGGACGAGAGGATTATCAAATCAGAATATTCTAGACCACCATCCTCATCTTCCAGCTTTGCCCCAGAGTCGCCAACTCAGATGTCCCCTGCACTAAATCTCGGATCACTCTCCGTTCATTCACCACCGCCGTCCTCATAAAAAGGCACACA
>JAQFYG010005047.1:0-10327 GCA_034694325.1 Entomobrya corticalis
ATTATCATAGTACGTAAATACGTTAAAGATATAATATACCAAGGACGCATTATTACTGCTTATTCTATTATATTCATTTACATATTCTACTGTGATTTACAGTTATTGAAGATTTTATACTATTCACAGGTATGCTTAAATCATCAAAGATAAGTCACTGGCTTAAGAATAGCTATTTCATTGTTTAATATATGCTTCGAATAATATAGTTGGACATCTTTGCAAAATCTTTTAAGAATATTTGCTTCGAAAACCCATAGTCTCTTAATGCCCCGGGTTTTTGGCTTATGATTTGAAATCATATCCTCTGATATTGGCGATTTGGCTCAACTATTTTTATCTGTAATTCGCCTTTTTTACGTTAAATAGATCAGTTCACAGCTATTTTCTTGGATTTCATTTATTCTGCTCCAGTTGCTTCTTTACGCTTGAATGATCCACTTCACATGAAAAAGCCATTTTCATTATTTTTCAAGAAATCATAATATTTCCTCTACATGGCAAGGGTGGAATAACCAAACACCATCAATTTAAAAAGTATAATACGTTCATTTTCTTTCACTTTTGAAACAGAACCAAACATATTTTCATTTATTTTTAGGTCGGAGCTGAAAATCGAGAGCTAGGAAAACTTGTGGAACTCCTTCCGCAGATTCCATTCAAAGGGGATTCGGCAACTATTGGCCAAGATGTGGACCCTACTGCCTTTACTCCAGGTACATAATATTGCACATATCTCTGAATTGTTTTAGCAATCTAATATATAGCGTGAGAATCGAAAACGTGAGAACATATAAGAAACCGCAGATCGCACCTTTATCGTGCCTTTCTTCTTTAAAAAAGCTCAAGTTATTTCTCTTGGGAGATCGTGTTAAGATTTAGTTGGATTGTATTGAAGGCATATGTATTTACATGAACACATGTCCAGCGTTTTTCTTTTCTTTAAGGAGCACACACTTTTGTGAGGAATAGAAAATGAAGTACTCGGATGAAAAAAATCCATTTTCCCTCAAAGTATATGGCCCTGAAAATAGTCCCTTCTTGGAAAGTGGTTTTCTTTGAAAAGATAATAAGAAATTTTTGCTTATAAAGTATTTCCTTAGATAGAGCTCTGTCCTATTACTCAAGAAATATGAGCAATCCTTTGTTTTTTAGCTTATTATGTGAATGACAGTTTTACTTTCATGCTTATATAATAGCTCCACTCCTTTCCCATGTATCTACCTCCTTCAGTTTTTCAAACTTATATGCATATATATTCCGGCAAAGTATGCACGTAACTTTTAGGTACTGATACTTTTGAAACTAGGAACAAAGTTTATTATTATAGACTTATGTGGTTGAAAACCGCGATTTGATTTGGTCATTTTTCCATTAGAATGTTGAGTGGCTAATGTGTTTGTCATACACTCCTTTTTGTTCAGTGTTCGAGCATTGTGTTTTCATAAGTTGCCTTGTTGAAGAGAGCTTTCTCGTGCTTTTGGAAAGCTGCCAACTTTCCCTCATTTCTGGCTTCTATTTCCCTTCATTTGATAGTCTACATAATGCATATAAAAACAAAAAGGGAGAGTGTATAAGTTCAATGGCAAGTCAGGCTCAGGACAGAATAGGACCATCTATCTCTGACGCAAACACAACACTTTCTCCGATAGAAAAGAAAACACTTTTTTGATAAAAGTTACTTATAAGGCGATATAATTCATTCAGAATGGCTCGGTGTGTGTGCATGAGTAGATATTTATATATGAGAATGCATAAAGGCTGAAACACTTTGTCCTTGATCTTTTCACAGCTTGCCGATCCTACTGGACTTACCCTGGATCACTTACAACACCTCCGTGCTTAGAATCTGTGACTTGGATCGTTTTTAAAGAGCCCATAGAAGTCTCTGAGGAGCAGGTAAAGATATATATATTTTGGCTGAAACAGTAAAAATTTCATCGTGTTTTAAGCTGACTGGGAAGAAATCAGCTAGCTTTTTATGGTTGGCTGGTGTTTATAATGAATATATTATTATTTCGTTTGTGTGTAGATTGCTGCTTTCCGACAGCTTTTTAGCTATGGGAAATCTGACCCGCAGCCAAATGATGAATTCCAAGGCAAGATATTAGCCAACTACAGGCCCCCTTTGACTGTTGGTCAACGTACCGTAAGATCATGCGAGGCATGAGATGAACCAAACCATAATGGAAAATTATTCACTTTGTTTTCATATTTTCTTTCAAAACTAGACTTCTAATTATATTTATGTTATACAATTGGTTTAATGTCGAATATTGCAAACAAAATTACTTTTAGTTTGATTTTAAGTTACATCTTACGCCATTATGGTTCCCCATTCCCATCAATGCGTATATGTTACAAAATTTATAGCTAACCAATCAAGAAAAAGAGGGACTAATTATAATGGTCAAAAAGGCAACTTTGCAAAAACCAAAAATGACAAAATTGACGCGTAGGAATACCCACATTTCGATGAGAGGCCAACTTTAAAAAAATACTACCTGCAAAAAGTATTCAAATTGTGATTCGAGATAAAATGATGCTTTTTAATTTGCCCTGATGCCAAAATGCAAACGGTTTAATCTAAATCTAACGTTTTCAAACTTTATTATTTATGATGAATATGGTGCTTTTTAAAGATAAAAGAGGTAAAGGTATTTTCAAATTTTAAATCAAGGAGAAGAAAGCATTTTGGGTATTTACACAGAAAATATACATGAGCATTTACATATATACAACTAGCACCAGGGCATATCAATGCCAAAGAAAGTATTAAGGGAATAATTTTAGGCTGTCTCTTCAAGTGAAAGCCAAACAAAAATTACTGCTAGTTAACATCGACCTTGGAAATATTAAAGAAATCTGAAACATTTTGTAGCAATAAATTATATAGCAAAAAATGAAAGAAATGTAGATAGACAATCAAACATAGTAAATATATTAAATATATTTTGAAAAGAAATTACAATATACGAAAAACATTTATCCATGTATGAAACGAATTTAGCCACTGACATTTCAGAATTAGAATGAATTAATAGATCGTAGACAATCAAGAGCTGAGTTCATCATAATCAAAATTTGTCAATCATGATACCAAAAAAAAACTTCGTATACCAAAGTAACTGAGAAATAGTGATAAAGTTATAAAACATATTTTCTCTTTTAGGATGTACTAGCTCACTTTCAGTATCCGTATATTTTGATGATATGAATGTGTATTGGAAGGTGTGTGCAGCAATGTGTGATGCTTACAATACAATATGCTTCGTAGACAAGACAAAATTATATATAAACTTAGGTAATAATATATCATTCGGATATGTGATGATGGGATGTGATGTCAAATCAAGCGACTATAATCAATTTATATCATGCTCCGGTTATAAATAATTAGTTTAATGTTTAGTGGTGCAAAATGCAAGGAGAAAAATTGACAACTGACAATATCGAAAAATAGTTAGCTAACATATAGATTAAAAGCAACTAAGAAAATTATAATAATAAATCAGTCCAAACACAGATTGAATGAAAAGTTCAGGTTTATGAAGTTTGAATTCAAAAGAAATATATGCAAGTTATGTAGCTGCTATTGGTATTCGCTGTAATTTGTAAAAGTTAATCAATAGTTTCACCAAAGTTGTCATTTAATGTTTAGAAACCATCTCGCTAAATGCAAAGCTTTATGGGAAATGAATCTGTGCTAGACGCAGTAACTTGTTTGCTGTAAAGATTGAAAAAAGCCTTATAAATGGCAAATAATTATCAAAGGTAATCTTAGTTCAAGAAGAAAATGTCTGTACTATTTTATAATATAATGACTAAAGGGCTTCCAATATTTTTCGAAACTGTCACATCAGGAAATAAACATTTAATCATATCCTATATCGTTACGTAAGAGGGATGAAGATAGCTCAAACTTAAAATCTTAAAGAGGACGTCATTTTGATAAGTTTGATAAGAAGTGAAATCGGGGAAACCATGCATTTCCGAGTAAATTTTAATAAAAGATCGGAATTACTATTTGCCATTTCTTTCCCTGCTTAACGGTATTCATTCTATCCAGAATAAATGATGTGATAGATCAAAATATTGCATATACTGATCTTATACAATAAACCATCTATGCAACTACGGTGTAAATGGATGCAAACTATTGGCATTCAATCAGAAACCTGAAGTAGCGAGCTATTACGCAAGTACTTGTTGAGTACATTCATAAGTAGTGATAAGCATGCTATTTCGAAAAATAAAAATAAAACCCGTCCTTGGGCTCATTTTTGTAGACAGATTGACAGATATTTTAAAATAGTAGGAAACAGAACATATAGAAGTAGCTACACGCGAATAAACTAATTAAGTAAAATTGTAAACATAAACCATATATTTGGAAAGACGAGTGGGCGATGGGTTTTATTTTGTACAATGTACATCGAATCTTCATGAAAAGTTACACTTTTAAAATCAATAAAAAGTAGGCTCCTGCAAATGTGTTGCTTTGTACCTGTACATGATTGTGGAACGATTGGAAAGATTGATGTGCTACGCTACAGAGAGAAACCGTCAGAGTGATAGCTAGTCTTACACATTGGAATAAAGTTGACAATTAAAAATTTAAAGTGTGCACACAACACATTTGGTCGATACTATTTGTGTGCATTTGGGGAATTGGAGTCACATGAGTCACATACTAAATTGTAATAAAAATAATTAATACATTTAAGATTTTATGTCTACGTGAATGTTATTGTAAAGGCAGGTAAGCAGTGAAAGTCGGAGAAAGTTAAGTGGCTACATTGTGGGGCATCTTGAGAAAGTTTTACTTTTAACTTCTTTTATGTTATATCTACCTACACACTGTTCCCTGTGTTGATCACAGACCAATTTAAAATTTATGCTTTATGTATTTTGCGTTTTGAAATAGATTTTCAAGAAAAATGGACATGCATTTAATATAACTTGTTCCGGGTTTTAATATTGTATCAATTATGGTTTAAATAACTATTAGGTAATTATAGCTAGCACGAAAGAGAATCTTGGAATTCAAACCAAGTCTCCTTGAATGATTTCAAATGGTGCCGATTAATTTTAAGTTAAAACCTATATGATTTAATTTTCAATATATGGATATTTTTTATAAAAGTATACAAGAAGAATTACAAGCAAGCATTTAGAAAAGAAAAACTGCAAATCAGACGGAAAGGTGTATGTGAAAGTAGTGAAAGTGGAATGGAAAAGTAGTTTGACCAAACTTTAAGTAAAATATGTATAATATCTACTATGGTAAGTATTGTGTAGTCGTAACGTAAAAAATGGTAGCCTTCGTAAACGATCATATAGATAAGGAAAATATGTACATGGTTGGATAAATAAACGAGACTGTGAGACCTTGTAACAAAAAGTATCCAGTTTTAGCAAAAAGGTGCTAAGACGTAGCCTTATTATTATAGTGATTTCTAGATATAATCAAAAAATCAATGTTCAGTCGTGCTAAAATTTTAACTTGAAAAACAATCAAGAGGAGACACATTTAAAAAAGTAGATTCTAGTGAATATATACACAGTAAATTGTTAAACATAAAACGTGTCCGAAATGAAAAAAGAGATCAATAATAAAAACATATATATATCTACACAATTTAAAAAATCTCACTTGCGGCGTGAGTTAATCCTTTTCATAATTTTGTTTTTTAAAAGAACGACCAAACTTTCCAATACTTGTATTCTCAGCTCGATGTCCTCTTCCTTGGGATTTTGTGGAACGATGCATGTATGTCGTCGAACATTATTACTTGCTTTTATTAGTCCCCCAGGTGCATTACTTTCTATACTTTTGTGGCACTCATTATTAGACCGATATCGGCAGTGAATTTCACGCATTAATGAGCCATAAGTAGGTCTAGGATATACGACTGGAGGCTTATCCCATGAACGTGGGAGAAAATTATTCATTCTCTCTTTCTTCTTTATTTGAAGATCTGGAAGAACCATTAAATCTTTTGGAAACTTTCTCTGAATGAAATTTATCACGATGTTTAGCCGTCTTTCAAGATTCTCAACTAAAAGAACTATTGTTTTCAGTGAATTCGACTCCATGTTGGAATCCATCATTTCTTTCGTCACTTCACTTTTAGTATCACTTACTGAGAAATTAAGCACATATATTTTTTAAATTACCCATCATGTACTAAACCCATTTATGTAAATATTTGCATTATTATTTATTTTGCTCTACCAAGAGTAGCATCCGTGACTTTTAAGTCTGTCTGTATTCCACTGTCTTTAATGAAACTTTCACTTTGTAGTTGCTTTTTGAGTGAGTTGATCATTTCCTCCTGGACCTTTATTTTCTCCGTTTTCTCTTTAACAATTTTGCAGAGATTTTCAATTACTTTGCCCTGTACATCGTCACTGTCACCCATACCGATGTTGCTGCTGTAATGAATAAAGCACTGGTAAGTCTGCGCTCAAAATGAAATGAAAATGAGACATATTGCTGAATTGGCAAACCTGCTTACCCAAGTTGCAAAACATGATTTTTACGGTTAGAGAAAGTTTGAGAATTTTTAGAACTTTCCTTTTGCGCTTTTGTAAGATCACTTGTTTCAGAATAATTAGCATGCAAACCATCGCTTTCATTTGATTGTGCAATATCATTCTCCTCAGCTTCATATGAACTTAATTTCTCTAATGACGCAGGTGCTTCTTTCCCAGTCACGTCAAATGACCTTGTAATTTCTGCCCAACGAACAGGATCCATTTTTCTTAACAATATTGTGGTCTGCATGTTTTTACAGCAGCATTTTCAAAAGTCAGAGATCGGAAGATGAAGATGCAAAACAGCTATTCAATAATAACCAGTAATACAAATGTTTCTATGTGCATGCTATGATGTAAAAGTGTGTTTGTGACCACAGACAAAATCGAGTGTGTAGTATTCATGTCTCATATTTTATTTCATGTTTTATAGTAAATAAGATTTACAGAAATGATTAGAAAGCATATTATACATATTATAAGCTACACAATGTATCCTAGAACAATACGAATTAGTGCCGCAGATACAGTATTTACCAAATTTATCTCAACAATTCATATATCATGTACACATCAATTTGACTTGTTACAAGTTACAAGCAGCCTTTTATTTTTCTGACATCCCAAAATTGTTATAAATATGTAGGTAGAAGGTAGATATGAATATAATTACAGTTTGTATTAAAAACCAGAATAATATTTTTATAAATATACGAACTAGACTTAGGTGGTAGCGTCTGGGTTTTTACGCAATATTACGAATCCCTCTAGGATTGGTGTTAGGGAAATATAATCATCTGTAGCCAGTTCTGCTCTTTCTCCGTGACCAATAAGCACAGGAGTGGTGTAGGTTTGAAAGCCAGTAATGGTCTTTGGTTTTCCGGCAACTCCAACTGTATCCAAAGCTTGTCCAACGCGAACGGACACTGGCAAAGGCTTGAGATTTTCATCGAATGTTGCAAGCATCCTAGGATTCATTGCAGTAGCCAGGCAGTAAAGCATATAGTGGGACCGTCCAAGAATAAGTCCTCTAACATCCAAAAATGAAAACAATGTGCTGACCAGGCCAGCAACAGCAACGGGACATAAAAGCTGACGATCTGAGTGGAACGGGGTCAGTCCTAGAGTCCCCTTTCCAAGATGTACTAATCCTTGGGCAATACGTACCATGAACAAGTTGTTGGAATCCTTGGCATGATACTGGGACAACTGTCGAAGCATTGCTGCAACTCTGGCGTTATTAGTTCCAGCACCAACGATTCCCATCGCAAATATGGAATTCAATGCTACTTCTTGATCAACATCATGAGAGAATTTGCTCAAAGTGTCAAGAACAGTCAGGCGAGGATTAGAAACTGACAAAAGGCCAAGCGCCAATGGTACTGCTCTTCGAATGGCTGGCTCACAGTACCTCAACAGATGTCCAAAGCTTCTGAACGCCATCTCAGTACCAATGTCTTCTCCCATTGCGATAAGAGCAATTCCAAGAGCAGCAACTGATTGTTGAAGACTCAAGTCCAACGTATCCTTTGATTTGTCTTTTGGACTCCCAGACGAACTTGAACTACCTGCCTTCTCTTTGTCCTCGCCTTTCTTATCCTTGGATTTGCTCTCCCGCTTACGCTTCTCCTCATCTTTTTTGTTAGAATCTGACGCAGACGTTACTTCGTAGTGTTCTGAGCAGATATGGAGAAGCTTTTGTATTTTCAATACATTTCCAGTTCCGGCGTAGGCACAAACTTCAACTAACGTTACCGCCATTGATTTGTAGGGTTCAGCTGCTGCTTCCAATGCCTGAATGACAATCTCTGCTTTCTCTTGTTTGCCCAAATAACATAGGCCAAGGCCCAAAGCAATAAATCTAGCGTGTGTATCCTTCAGTTCGGTATCGGTTCTTTCCAATACACTTTGTAAAAGTGTTGTTGTAACGTCGTCGTTACAAGTTCCAACAGAAACCAATCCGCATGCCAAGCAAGCCAGTCCGATTACTTCGATTCCAGCGTTGTTATCCAATATAACCTTATTCAACAATTCGATAATGTCATCCCTGTTGGTTCCAGCGTAAGCAAGTCCTAATCCTAAGATTGATCCAATTTTCATGGTGTTGCTGTTATGTGTAACATAATCAGAGAGAAGAGCAAGAGCTGGATCACACTCGTTTCGAACTCCACAATTAACTATACCACAAGCCAACAATGCTCCTGCTTTGATGTAATCTTCGGCCGAATACAAATACTTGTCGATTTGGCCAAGACCACCATCCACATCCCAAAGAAGAATAAGCCCTAGAGATGCAGTAGCGCTAAGCATGCCATGCTCCTTGTTTTTGTACAGCCACTTGTTACCGTCTTCAGTGAGGAGTTTATCACGACCAAATCCAGCGTTTACAAAACCGGAAACGAACGAGGCTGCCAAATTTTGTCTGGCCGAATCGACCTGGCTACCAAAGGCCTGTCTTGGTCCATCTACAAATAGTGAAACATATTATTATTTTAGCATATCATGCAAATGTGAATTCATATTCTATGAAAAAAATCGATAAATCATGTACCTAAATGAGACTTGTAAACTTCATCTGGAGTTTTAGGTTCCAAGATATCCAACTCTCTTCCAAGCGCCAAGAAGTTTGTATTTAGTAAACTGTTTGTCGTTATGTCCGTCAAATCTTGGTCATTAGGAATTTCAACATGAATCTAAAAAAGGAATGACAATAAAAAGATTTAGTCAGTAACAACATTACAATCATGATAAATAAGCCTTGTTTTTAAAGCTGAAAAGTATGTACCTGTTGACGACCAATCATGAAAGCCAGTTGTTTTCGGACAATTTCATCAGGACAATTACTCAAGATCTTTTCAACCAAACTGCCATCATTCAATTGCATCGCTACACGAAGAGCTCTAGCCCACTGTTTAAATTTAAGGAATATATTAAGGGCGGACGTAAGCAAACGTGAATTCTCTGGATCTGGAACATATGCCACACAACTTGACATATACGCACAAACGCGAAGGTGGGAATCCTCGTCCACAAATTGCTCCAAAAGTTCTAAATGTTCAAGTTCCATAGCTAAATCACAAGCTTCAGCTTCTGCATTGTGACTTAAATTGTAAGGAATAATTTTCCTTGCCAATTCCAGTAATTTGGCTCTTCGCTCATCGTCCTTGACTTCCCACCTGCATACACAAGCGAACGAATCATATGAGATCCTGCCTGATCTGATTACATAAATATTTATTTAAAATTCAGATTTAACACTCGAGTACACTCACCAGTCTTGGGAAATCTCTCCTGCCAAATGTCTCACATATTCATGACCCCATTCCCCAATATCCCGTTCCAATCCTAGTAGTTTATAGTTCAAACAGTCACGACCATCACTAATCGTCATAGCCAGTACAGAAACAACTTCTGCACAAAACTGCTTTGTTTCCGGATTAGTAATCTTTTCATATATTTCTTTCATTGTTGGAAAATGTCTCCGCAAAAACTTCAAAGGTTTCGGAACAGACGTCATTGACGTGGTTGACGCTTTGATCAAATTACTCATTTGAACTAGTGCCTGCTGATACAAATCTTGATTTGGCTCCCCCAATCGTTCCATGAGTAGATCCAGTTCCTCCTATTATATACAACATATTATAAATTAACAAATTTCCGGGAGTTAAGCGAGAGTAGAAAATTTAAACTAACAAAACTGTCAATTTTCACCAAATGAACAAAAGTCTAACCTGCAATTGCTTGTCTTCTTCACTCAGATCCTCAGCTTCCGTCTTTTTTGCTTTTG
>JAQFYG010005048.1:0-10325 GCA_034694325.1 Entomobrya corticalis
AGAAACAACCCCGGCGAAGCCGGGTTTTTACATTACATCTGGCACTTATCTACCTCGGTATTTACCGATTTATTATTGTTGGTGACGAGAATGGCACTTGATTCGGCTGTCAGAAAATTTGTATGGGATTTTGGAAAAATGTGTACATTTGATTCAAACCATGGTATATAGCGTGAAGATCATTTCAAAATTCCCACTATTATTTTAACAGAACCGAATATTTTTACAAGCATTAGATAAATGTGGCCAGGCCAGATTTTATTTTATACTTTGAGAGAAAGAATAAACTACATTAATTGGATTTATCTTTATTTATTAATGAATTTTATTCTAATCTTTTTCAGATATATGCATCCATATAAAAAGGATAATGAATGAGTGCATAGTTTTCTCTAGATAAACATTAATCTTATGCAAATCTGAAATAAACTAAATTCCCGAAACCGGTATGGTATGGGCTATGGTAGATAGATAGCCTGATGATTCATGAGAGCAGTGTTCAATGTTATTATACAGTCGTCTATAAGTCCAATCCAATTCAATGAGCGAACGAACACTAACTCATGGTCTCACACTTTGTTATACATACAATATGTATATATACCTACATTTAATTATTGCATGACTCGCCATAAATTCCTAATACGCACACTGCTACATTTAATGGCAAACAATAAAATATAATCCAGTTTGGCGTTTATAATTCGGGGGAGACAGCAGCGAGTTAAAGCCCTCGCTCAAAATATTCTATTTTAGTTTAACATGTCCAACTTTATGCATGCAATATTACTTCAGTTTTTCACGGTTCTACTAAATAATATCCATTATTTCATCGGTTCTCCCGAATAAAAAGTAGTATAGAAACCACTGCCATCGTTCCCAGTCATCATCATCAACGTTATCCCCTACAAACACGTCATTCAACTTTACTATTAGTGTACAGCTTATCTATATAGGCTCTCTTTCCTTCCACATCAGGCATTTTATTAGTAAACTGTAGAATTTGCATTACTGTCATGTAAATGCAAGTTTAGTTAAAGTTTCATACGCAGTTAGACGAAAGTAAAAAGCCTGTCACTTACATGTGTGTACTATGTGCCTGCAGAGAAGAGAGAGCCGAGAAAAGAGTGGATGGATGGAAGAGACCGGGTGGGCGCACCAAAGTGAAACCAGCAGCAAGACATAGGGAGAGTGAGAGAAGCAAAGGAACAAAAAATGATTCAGTGTTTTGCGAGGAGGGGGTTTTTTCCTTCAGTTACGTCTATTCATGTGACAGGATCGGATTTTGATATATGCGAATACATATGTTAATGATAAACCACGATAATCATATACTTTTTAATAAATATTTAATACAAAACATATCTGTAAGATTATATATATAGTTAGCCATATAACTTTACTTTATTTTTTATTTCATAAATGCTAAAAAGCTCATTGGCATCTCATCTAACGAAAATATGATTTCATCTTATTATCCACTTTCTTATTGACATTTTACAGTTAATCTTTAAATGCAAAATATCACTTACTACCAAAAATCAGAATATAAAAAAAGTTTAGGTCTTGACTACATCTATCTTTCTCAAATCGCTGTATTCTTGTCTACTTTAACTGTTTTTCTGTACAGACGATTTTCTAATTCTGTAGCATTATATGTTCCAGGGATTTTTATCCGATTCGATCTAGATACATATCAAATTCTAAAATTTTAAGAATAATTGTAATGAGCGATACAAAGTAAACAGGAGACTTTTTGAACATGTGGTAAAACATTATGATAATAATACATGAACATTAGATCGGCCTCGTGCAGAGAAAAGCAGCAGTTGCTAGTTGTCCCAGCTGCCCCCATCACAATCTTTAATACCACCATCACTTACTCAAGTTTGATTCTTAGTTTGTCAGCTCTATCACGTTTTATAATTATTTTTGCCTACAGAATATTTTTGTTTAGCTAAATACGATTAGCAAAATGAATTTCCTTTTTATTTCATGGGACCGCCAAACATCACGTATAAGCCCTGTGAAATGAAGGCTTCAATTTCATTTCATTTTCTTAGAGTAGCACGAAAGCATTTTAAACATTTGTGATTATTTTTCCAGTTTTTTTTTGCAAAGGTGGAAGCCATGTGTTCCTCTGACACGAAAGCACCGTTTCTCTGAGTTAGAAACATTTGTTCTATCTTTATCATTATGAATTTCATAACGACAGTATCACATATCTTCACATTAGTAATCATAGATGCAAGTAATCAGGTTATTTAAAGGAAATTTAACAAGAAATTCAATTGCATATTTGCATAATAAGTCAATTAAATTGTAGAATTGTAAGTTGTAACTCAAAGTAAGTCAAGTTTTACCAATTTTTAATTTCAATTGTTTATTGTTCAAATCGTGTTTGGAATCGACACACACCCAGTAAGCAATTTACTTTTTTATGTGATTAATGAATGCTACCGATAGTGAATTTGTAATAATTGTAAGATAAATATTATAGGCAAATGATTGCAAATGCCAAAGTATGCCGTATATTATACCTAATTTTTATATAAAGATTGCTACATTTACACTCAAATCTTAAATGTGTTTACTCCCATGAAAGCACACCATTCTATCTCATACATGTAATAATACTCATGACATACTCATGCCATATGCTTCCTGCTGGTAGAACCGTTGCGATCCAAAATTAGATGGTTCTCAAGCAAAAGTATCTACAATCTATAGTAAAGTAGACTTGTTTTCTTAAATAACTTAGATTACATTACATTTAGCCACATTTTCCTTTTCATTATATTAAGTTACCATTTTATGCTAATAATCAAGAAAACAATAGGACCTTGAGTTTACTTATTCCGTCATTCTTCTGCCATCCATGTGCTGCATGATATTTATGTTGCAGGTTGCAGTAAATGCTTCCATTATCTAAGTAAAATATATTCTCTAAAAAGAGACCATAAGGTGACTACTGAGTACTGACAATTCTATTATTTGTCATGTCCTGTCTTCCAACAACAAACTGCACAACTACTGCAGCATTATCTTTACTATTGGTAAGTTATGTTAGCTCTTGCCGCAATAAAAATAGTGTAGTTATGCAATATCATGCTTATGTAGACGGAGCATTTGCTTGGATGGTAGCACATGGACATTATTCCTCGCAGTACCGATTATGCCATGCCAAGCTCACGCTTTTGTTTCTTCCACTTAAATTTCCGGTGGAGGCAGCACCAGCTTATTCGGCTTCAGCACACAGCAAACAAAGAAAAATGAAAGAGCAGAAAACTCTTGTGCTGTTAGGGTACCTCTCGCAATTCATTTCTTTTGTCACTTCCTTTGAAGCTCAATTCTCTCTGCACTAAACCCCGACGCTAAATGTAATTATAATTATAGGGTAAGAAAGTTAACATACTGCTTGAAGGGTATAGACAGTAAAAATTATGAGGACAACGAGAACTGTAAAAACTGGACTGGACTGGAGAGATACCTACACACGCATACATACCTATATAACTTTTGATTTCTTACCAACAGCGTGCTTCTGTGAACAAGAGCCATGAATACTGGACTGGAAAGGAAACTTGACGTCCTCAACACAAAAATAAAAGACATTAGTTCACCTTAAAGGAGCTTCAGACTTAATTCAATTGAAAACTGAAAAAAGGACAAAATGTGGGGCACAAGGAGCATCCCTGTACCTTTTGTCGCCCTTTACTAAAATAAATATGTAAACTGAATAGCTGCAATGATAGCTTGAAATGAAAGATTAAACCAATGTTAAATTAACGCTGAAACAAACTGACATAGTCTAACAAGGTGTGTTCTGATTATACATTGGCTTTGTATAAACATATCCAGCACAGCGGTATAATAAACCATCATCGACCATCGTTAACAATTTCTTTGTTAACGATGATAACATGGTATCTTTTCTCTATACTCTATATAAATGTGAATATATTTCTTTAGATAACAGAATGAATGCTTGTCCAAATTATATAATACGCTATCTTGTACCTTTTACATAATCCCAATATGTATAGCTAACTTGTAAGTGTATTAAATAAGTACAGTATAAATAGTGCATTGAAAATACTGTGAAACACCAATACATTTGCCTTGCCATCATCATTTTTATTTATTTGTCGTTTTGTTAGTAGAATCCCTTATAATTATTATAAAGGACAGAGTAAAATGGGTACTACTCATATGCAGGAATAAATACGATGGCACGACGCGGTGCTGGCAAGGTATTTCTCATTTCTCAATCATCGTTGATCGCCTTTCTTTTTCCTTTCCTGAGAACAGCAGTATGGATTCCACTCTTCGCTTCATTGATGAAAAAAGAGGATTACAACAATGGGTACGTCGTAGTAGTATACTATTAGGTACATGTACAGTAGGTAACACCTTGTTGGATAAGCTTGCATACGACGTAACAGAACAAGCTTACAGACATGTACATTTATTATTTAATGCATGAAATGATCAAACAAAGAACCGTCTTGTCTCTTCTCCACTTCTCTTCATCCGTCCATACACACATATTTTACATTTTACCCTCATCAAGTTTCATGTTAAATTTTACACTTTATTGATGAGTTTGTCTCAGAAAGGAGCCAGTCATATTGAATGGCGATAATTTTTCACTCCCCTCATGTTTGATTTTCACTTCATTTTGTTTTAGGTTATGGTATAATATGGGAATGCAGCATTGGGAAAATATACAAATTTGGTACGAATGACCCCACTAAAATATTAATGACTTTGAGAATCGTGTAGTGCACTAAAATTCATGCAACAACCGGTAATTTCTTTGAGCAGATCTTAAATTTTTTTTCACGGCTATAGCAGCACTAAAACAACGTGTTATATCTATACCAAAGCAAACCAGCCATTATTCCTAGAAAATAACGTTTCCTTTGTAAAATATTTAACAGCTTCTCTGTTTAAGGCCAAAACATCAGTCCCTTCTTCTTTGTATGCTGAGCTATATTTAAGGATAAGAATATATTATATGTGTTGTATGCATTAAGCTAGTTATCTAAATAAATAATGTTCAATAGAAAATACATTAGACTTGTTATTCTCGTAATTTGATTCTTTTTACTTAAATGAAGGCTGCACATTAAAATGTAGTATATCGTATAGTATAGCAAGTAAGGAGAGTTTAAACTAACCATGATTGACAGGTTATAAGTAAGAATGTGAAGGACACATTATTGCTTTTGTCGTAAGGGTCTCTTTAAAATTTAACCGCAGTTAAAATGAAACCTTTGTAAAAGGTTGTTATTCAAGAGAAAAAGGAAAAACAAAATTACTTGTGGCGGACTGTTATTTTGTAAGTACGAAGTAGTGGGTACTTTTAAATAAATAAACTTTCTAAAATGCTTTGTTATTTGATAAATATAAAGTCCCTTTTAAAGGTTGTTATTGAAGGTTTGTGTTCCACCAGTCTCATCATTTATCTTTCACAAAAATCTATATCTACCTATATTTATGTTCATAACCCCTAGTTTAATTTTAAATTTACTTTTGGACCTTATCAAATAATACACTTTATCCGGGAAAAAATGGGAAACGCAAGTAAAATAAAATAATCATATCATGCACTTGTACTCGCCATGTCTTGAGCCGTATCACATAATAAATTGATGTTGGAAATGTGCTGTGCATTTTTGTAGAAGCAAACAAAGGGAAGTAAAATATGAAACTGACATACGGAATCAAAAAACAAATACGAGCAGCATTGTAATAAGTAAATGTAAAATTCGTAGCCTTACAGCTCCAGTTATATTAGTTGTTATATTATTAGTTAGTTCAAGTTCACATTATAATTCAAGCTTCTTTTCTCTCTAGCTCAGTAAACAAAGCTGAAAATAAAATGTAGCCGGGTGGTGGGATTATTTATCAAATAATAATATGCAATGAAATAGAACAACGGGTTTGTTCGGTGCTGGTGGAAGTGGCAGTAGTTGTTATAATGGTTCGATAAAAGAGATGGATCACGAACAGAACGACAAAAATAAAATATAAAATGGAAATGCATACTAATCATAAAAGGATCCTCTCTTCTCTGGTAACAGCTAACAGCAGTACTGTTTGTTTGTAGGGTTTGTAGTTTCTGGAGAGAAGAAAGGAAAAAAGAAGGGGAATATTTGTAAAATATTCTTGGCGTAGTTTAGTTTAGTTGCGGTGCTGCGTGTTAATATTATTGCTGCTCTCTTCTTCTAACACTAAATAAAACTAATGCGCTGTAGAACAAAATGCATGCTTGATATTAACAATTTATTTATCGGAAAACTGAAGGGAATAATGTCGATGAGGAAGGGGCAGGGGGAACTGTTGTTGTGCTTAATATAGGAACAAGAACAAAAAACATTTTCTGTTTTCAATAGGCATTTCAGTTAAAACTTAATTCTTCGACGCATTTACATAATATGTATTCGTATTAAACATTAACACTGAGCTATGCTCATTATAAAACATCAAAGCGGGCTTAATGACGGACGGAAAGAAATAAGCCTGGAGGAAGGAAAAGGGGGATTTTGTTTTTTAGATTATAAAAGTCTCCTTCCTTCTCCAAACAGAGAATTTAGTAATGTAATAAGTATGTATTGAGTATTTTATAATGTTATTGATGTGTACATGTTTTGTGCTGGATAAGGGTTTCATTTTCATTTCACTTCAAAACAAATAGCTCTTGTTCAAAGCACTTGTTCTGCCACGCTTTGAGTTGACGGACAGGAGATAGATACAAAAAACTCTGAGGTAGATCAGTAGTGCACTCTACTAGCTAATGATGAAACATACATTGGTACATTGATGATTTTGCCATTGTTTTATTTTAAACGAAAAGTTATTTCATTATATGTAGCGAGCAGCATATTTTTGTCTTTGGGCAGCCACAGATATTGCTTCGCTTTATACGTCTCATTTTTTATATGCTCTTTACTGCGACTATATAAATAGTTAATTGAAGTGTAAAAATATCAGGATAAGTCGAACGATAATTTAGAGAACCGAATTGCGTTGTAGTTGTGTATAATATCTCTAGTTTTCCAAGATAAACTAAATGATTTTGTTTTTAATAACATTGATTGCACTGATATAATTTGATTTTTGCATGGATGGGAAAATTTTCTTGAACGGATCAAATAAATTTTCCGTTTAAGTACAAGTAAACGAACAATTCTAACTGAAAACAATAATATTCAAATCTCATGTCCTGTTTAAAATACATATATTATTGTTTATGGTCGACTTTTATACATTTACGATTTAACCAAACTTTAAAAATCCTGAAATTAAAAGAATACTAGGTAATTCGATCAGGCTTTTATGATAATTACGTATAGACTCAAATCAAAGTTGAAAAGCAAAGCAAACTCGACATCTTCGACGTAATCATCTTATCAGTCAATAACCTTCCTCTCATTTTTTGTTATTATTATTATTATTTTCATTTATTACTCTTTTGTTGATTTTCCCCGCTAAATACTTTTATAACCATTCATTCATGAGCCATTCATTAGTATACATTTTTACCTTTGTATCTGCTTCCCACATAGTACTTAATGTAACTTTTAAGCTGAGCAATCTACGTTCATACAAAATTTATGCCTCATCTTTTCATGATTACAATGCAACATTAACACAGTATCTCAGTAATTCAATTCATTGCAAAAATTCTGGTCTTTATTATTTTACCACACAGCGATATTACATACCATTACCAAACCCAGCTCGGAACCACAAAATCAACATCAAATATGGCAATATCACGACTTATCAATTGTGAGAATTTTTACCGCTTCGAATTTCCTAGATGTATCTGCCGTCGAATCATTTATTAATGTATATTTAAAAATAAATATGCCTTCATTTAATACGTTCAATTACTATTATTCATGCTGTGCCTGAAAAGTTTACAGTTAAAAATTAAATATTGTAATTAGAAAATTAATTCTAGTACTGCATAAAATTCATAACTAGTTATAACATTACAATTATACAGCAATATTATAACAAAAGAACAATAATTGTAACAATCATTAGCAAAATTGTATACTCATATTAATTTTCTTAAACCCTTTAGTTTATACTTTTGGGAGAGAGGTGGATGTACGCTCGACTCACGACAATGAAAATATTTTAGTTTTGAATTCTAATCCGGATAGAATATTACATTTCAGTTACAAACTGCAATCAAACATAATGAACGAATGAAAAGTTAGAATGCAACAGGGTATGTATACATAAATTCCTTTGTGATTATTATTTTCTCATCTTCAATGTGCAAAATGCCCGGAGGCAGGAACGCTCCATTCAACAAACAACGCAACAAATGTTACAATACAGATACCTAATGTAGTGATTATGCTATTTTCCGTGTATAAAATAGGATATGAAACGCTGTTAAGTTTTAAAGTAAGAATTTGTACATTCTTATTTCTAATGCAACTTTATATAATACCTTCAAATTTCAATAAAGAAGATGATTGTACTGTGATCGACGTAATGTTAAAAGTTATATTGCATACATGATTGTATGTTTGCTGGGTAATGCAATGTTGTTTCATGACAGTGAGTATACTGTAATAATATAAGCTTATAACATTAAATTTAAGTGGAAAACAGAAAAATGAGCTTGTAATATAGTACTCATGGTACGATGACAAGCAAGGTTGTTGGGAGTTGGACAAAAAGAATATTAACCTTTTTCATGAAATAAAAATCCAGCTACGAAACTCGGGAGAATCAAAATAAATCTAAAAGGCAAACTAAGATAATGTTTTCCAACAAAAATTGCATGATTTTTACCTTATTATTAATTAATTGAGGGTTTTACTTATATAAGGATAATTTGTTGAGCTCGAACATTTATTCAATAACAACAACATAACATTTAACACTTTCAATTTAGAAAATTAGTATATTAAATTGAAAATAATCGAGAGAAACTGAGCATATTTTGGATTCTAAGATTTTGTGATTTAATCTTTGCAAAATTATACGTTAAACAGTTTAGTCATTATGGCCGTCTTAAAGAAAAGACTTATGAAAACGCACTTTAAATATATACATAGTTGTTTCAGAGAACACAACCGCTCAATTTTGTGATGTTTAACGAAAGTTGCAGATGTTGCTGTTGTTTTTAACTGACAAATCTATAGATTTATTTTGTATGTGTTTTTACTTTTACTGGACGATAAACTCGTTTCCTGTGTTAAATATAAATACACGTATAACGCAAGATCCTACTTTTCGTTAGTTCGTTGTACCACGACACGATATTTTTAATGTTCATTCAAGCTTATCAAAATGAACAACAAACAAAATATCATGTATTCACAGTAGCCTTTCAAGAAAAGAAAGGATAAATCAACCGCAAATATTGGTAATTGGTATACTTGGTATTAGGTATTTGCTATACTTTTTATATAACGTAATATATAACAAACAACATTCAACATTACAATACTTTTTTCTTGATTTGCTTGGCTAAATTTATACTGTTTACATAAATTGTTGGATCTTTGCCTGTTCACTTCAATTTCTTCTTTCCATGAAATGTTTTTTGTTTTCTTCATTTGACTTTGTTGAACTATTGATTACATTTATGTATACCCATCTATATTGTGCCATTATATTTTATCCTTTGTTCTTGAAGCATTGTTGCATTTGTTTTTTTGTTTAAAAACAATATAGCCATGCACAAAATACCTGCGAGACGAAGTTGTTGTCTGCATTGTTTTTATTTTTATCTTTTGTCAATAATTATTGTTAGTTTATGTCTCTGCTTGGCTTACATTTAAAAACTCTTATTGTTTCTTGTTCCTTCCAGAAAATACTTTTGTGTTATCGAACTGCTTTGACGCTTCTTGTTTCTGTAAAAGATGCATGCACACTTGTGTATTGTCAACAAAAATGGCAGATAGCTGGATCGTTAAATAATACTTATTTTGATATGGTTAATTTAAAAAAATATTCTCCATTTAAAATCTAAAGCAGTTTGCTGTGTTAAAAAATGAACGAACTGTTGTATGCAAAAACGGTGAGATGATGATGAATGACTATAAAAATGTGAAAACGACTAATATGAATCGAATGACGACGGAATGAATATATTAACAAATTGTTCTGCATGGGTGTTACCAAAACACAACCACCAACCTTAACTAAATCCACGTAAAACTAACATCTAATACAATAATCCAGCTCGTCATGTTGTATCCAACTTTGATAGTATATGCAAGATAGCCCAGCTATCCCTTCTGTACTACTATTTAATAGCTTGCCATACCTATCCACAAATAAAG
>JAQFYG010005049.1:0-10324 GCA_034694325.1 Entomobrya corticalis
TTTTGATTCTCATAGAACGAAATACACATAAGCCATTTATCCTCATTGTAAGCATATGAACCCCCATACTTACAATCTTCCATTATCTAACATTGCATTTTCTAACAATATACGATAATTTCTTATAGTATAACGGCCATATCCATTATATGCAGGAATACATGCATAGGTATTGTAACAAATTTTTAACTTATATTTTACTCATGCTTCACATGAGAGAGTTGGATAAAATTACAATATATGTACATAACTAAAATATTCCTTTTCCGCCGAGATGTACCTGCAGAATTTGTCGGTGGCTTGTTGACCACTGTGATTATTAATCTGTAAGTAACCACTTGTTCTTGTCTCCGGAATAAGCAGTCTTTACTTTAGCCGATCCGGACCAAATTTGGCACACATACTCCTTAGATAAAAGGGACCTATGGAAATAACTTTCAGCTTCCTAGCTCAAACTTCGCCGGAGTAAGGGGGTCCGGAAGTTTCCCATGCTTTGTTTATGGGGAAAATTTTTTATTGCATAAATCGATAGAGTGGACAAAACTAGTCAACTTTTGTCACAGAACCATGGGTCAAATCTTACCCCCTAGGTGATTGGGCATGCCGTAACGGGCAACGACTTTCGGTAGTTATTTTCTCAGAGATTACACCCGACTGGTTACATATAGTTTATTATGGTCGGTCAGAAACAAAACATTAAATGCACCAAAACAGTAATTTATTGTACAGCCTATATTATTATCAACTGATTAACAGTGGTAAAATAATTCATCTTGATTTAAAAACGTATCAAAAACAAAAACTTATTTTGACATTATATGATTTTTAAAATAAATGTATCTTATAAACTTTATATAAGTGCTATTTATATCAAAGCATAACTTTCTAAATAGGGAAATGACAAACTTTATTACGGTCACAAGAGTACAAAGTAGTATATTTGAGCTATCTCTCATAAACATAATGAAACAAATCGACAGAAACACACTATGCACGTAAGAAACAACAATAATGTTATCTTTAGTGGTAGCTTAGACGGCCCATCGTCAGAAAATCTTCCGAAATCCATATAGTATTTTAAATTATTAGTCCAGACTTCCCAATGTTTCCACTGCTTAGCGATTCCTGATTCATGAATTGCACGAATTCTAAAAATGATCTGCTCAATCGGTAATGATACACCTTTAAACGACCATCCAATTCGTGTTTGCAAAAGATTTTCGTTGCTTCTACTGACAACTCTATTTACATGTGTCTTCCCAAATGTTTCATCCATTTGCAAATGTTTTTTTGGTAAAAATTCAATTTAGATTATTTCAGAACTCCAAGACATGACTGCTGATTTATTACAAAACTGCAGCTTGCCTACAAAATACTTGTTACTATCTTCAATCTCTTTTTTCCAAGCCTGAACACTTTGTCTGTGAATCAGCTTTAACACAGGTTCTATCCTGTTCATTATTGTAGACCCTCCAGCAAAGCGCACTAAATGTTCGAACAAATTTGTAACCGGATGAGACATATTTTCGGTGTAGTTCCAAATTGCATGACCAAATGTTATGGCTTGAACAAATTCTTCAACAAGGTCTTCATCACCCCATTGTGATTCAGTTGCTGCAATCTCAGATTTACAATATATTTTGAAGTTTTTGTCAACCAAGTCTGTCAATACTTCTGGTTTTACTGGGGGCAAAGGTTGAGTTACATCGGATATAATTTGTCCCTTGTACGCATTGCTTATAACTACTACAGATAAAAGCCATCCTGAACACAAATAAATAAATGTAGGCTTTGCTATTAACATTATCAGCAATTTTGCTTCCCTGTTCCAGTACTAAAACTATGGGCATTTGTAACTGCTCATAAGCACTTTCTGCTGTTACAATAAAGGAACACTGCCACTGTAAAAAAGAAAAAACTGAGAACGTCAATATCCCAACCGACAACATAAATACCCAGATCCAAATATCAAATGCGGATATATATCCAGCCAAAGAAATTGATTTATATGTTAGCCCACCACACGTATTAAACTCAAGACTGTCCTCAGCGATTGTCAAAAGATGTGCATTCGCAGCATGAAAATAAATTTTACCGTGCCATGCTTTATTTAAGAATTCAAAATGCACAAATCCTAATAAAGATTTCATTGGATAAATCTCAGATAGAATAATATAGTCCGAGTTCATCCACGACTTAAAATTTAAAAATCGAGGAGATGCATTTAAATTACGGTAGTAGGATTTTATTTTCGCAGCATGAGTTCTGTAACCTGCGCTAGAATAATCCATGTGAATGCATGTCAAATAGAGGTTTTTGCTTGAATTGTACTTGACATGTGTAAGTAAAAACTTTAATTGGTTAGCGTTTATATCTGAATTGGAGGTGAATTTTTTTGAATTAGTTTGGAAAGTTTGTTGGAATAAAATCGGAAATTTTAATGATAAAAAACTGTTACTATGTAATATTCAATTATAGGTTATACTACAATTTTCATTATTTGATTGATATGGAGCAACAATTTGTACAAAAAAATTTGACAAAGAGTTTGGTCTCTGTTTATCAAAATGGTATTCATTCTTCCCCCATTTATGTACCGTACGCCTTATTTGTATTTTTGAAATTTCTCTAAGCATCAATATTTGAAATACTCTATATTTCTCCAACGTTAACTGCTCGTTTGTTTCATTATTATTCATTGAGTCTAGATTGTTAAAACATTTTGACTTACTTGGTCCGTGCCTTCTTTGGTCACACGTTAGTTTAGGAGAAAGCGTTTGCCAAAATTGAGTGTCATCTGTAATACCTTCACTTGGATCCCTAGGCAGTAATTTAGCAAAGATTTCAAAATTGATGAAAATTTGGGATACACATGTGTGTAAAATTAGTTTCTTAGGATAATGTACATTTGTGTCGTTCAGTTGAATTTTGATATTTGTTTTATCTACAACATTTACAGCATCGTACACAATGATAATAGTTGGTATTTTCTGAGGCTTTATATCAACGTATTTTAATTGAGAATTAAATTGACGTTTTGTTAATTCAGCGTCTTCCAGCTGGACTTTAGATATCTGTTTGAACTTGAAACCCACCAGATGAATCAGACAATCTGAGAATAAATTCATTATAGCGCTTGGGTCAAGAGACGCGGAAATGTGAGAAATGTGATTTATCATTGAAATGCAAGCGTGTAGTAGCAGCATGATGACCAAATAAATTTGTAGTGAATCCGAAAGTTTGATAAATCGAATGCTGAATTACATTTTACCTTCAACTAGTTTAGTTTAGATTATAGTTTTAGTTTTGACTGTAATTTCACAAATATATTATATACAAAAGCAAATATTAGGAATTTGTTGATATTTTGTAGCCAAAGAAAAGACATTCAACAATCTGAAATGTGACGGTATTAGTTATTATAAAAAATATTGAAAATTTAATTGAGAACGTTGTTTAACTCCCCCTGTTAAGATATATTCTTAGTAGTTGAACCAAGCCCAACTTTTGATTTGACTGTAGACATTCAATATTTAAAATCCAAATACAAAATAGTTTGGAATAGAAGGAGTTTTTCTGATATCACACAGATCGTTAATGCAAAACGCGACTCATATAAAACAGTTCAAACAATGATTTTTTGTAAACAAGTTAAAAATTATTGCAAAGTAGTAGTTGGTACTTCAACTGAGCGCTACGTCTTTGTTTGCTAAGAAAACCAGTGATTTAATTAGTGCAAAAGAATGTCCTAATTCAATCTCAATAAATGCATTCTATTATGTGCAAATGCTTAAATTACTTCTTATACTTACTGCATTTTAATATTTTTCACATCAATATTTACAAATACCGAAAAGACTTTGTAAAATCAGATGAAAAGTAGACGTGAGTTTTTGTATGCATATACATTCACTTTTAATTAAATAGGTACGAGTGCAAGTGCTTTTCAGCATAATGCAATGCATGAAAAGAAGTGATCACATTGCCAATGGCCACACTTGGTAAAAAGTCGGTATTGTATATAGGTGCTCCGTCTTTTTCTGACACGTGTGTCCTACCGATCAATGCTTTATAAAAATTATTTATTGATTCGATTAACAATTAGATGCAGACTTTATACTTTATGTGGAAACTCGATAAAAAAGAATTACAGTTTTAACTTAGAGTTAAATTATGTACTAGGGACTCTTTATTATGATCATTAAAGTATAGTTCAGCAATAAAGTATATTTTTCTCTATATCCGGCTGTCGTTGTAAGTGATTCTAATGGCTAATATTATGTAAATTCTGCTTAAAATAATTTATTTAAAAACACTAAATGAGAGCTCAGTTGTTAAAATATTCAACTTCATAAGAGCCAATTTCCCTGTAGTAACTCAATTTATTTATCTGCATCAACAAGAAAGGTGTCTTATCAATATGTCCTGCAAGTCCGTAAATTGAGCTAAAGAGCAACCTATTTGAGAAAAAATATAGCTTACACTACTTTACTTCGTATTGATTGAATTAGTTGCTGCCACGTTTTTCTTATCCCAACACAAAACTTGATATCAATTCTCAAATGTAGGTTCAACAAACGATATTTTCTGTTTTTCTTTGTATGTAACTTTTGACAATTTGAGTGCATGTTTTATACATTCATAAGTAAATAACACCGATGCTATGGCTAAACCAATGCCAATGATTACTAATAGTACCGACACGTCGGTTTTTGTTCTGTGTCTCCAGTTTACATGTGCTACTGCCTTTTTCAAGGAATCTTGATTATTTGAAATTTTGAGGTAAAATTTAAAATATCTTTGCCACCAATTTGTGATACCAGAAGAAAACACTTGCTTAATTCTAAAGTGCATTGATTGGGAAATCGGTCCTCTAATTTTATATCCCATTAAAATTTCATTTATATTATCCTTCCCGTAAAACACAGGATACTCTGAACTTTTAAAGACATGGTATACATAATCTGCGTATACGTTGTCTAAAATAACAGCAGATAAATTACATTTTTTAACAAATGAAACCACAAAATTTTGCATTAACTGATTTTGTTCACCGTTTCTAAATTTATTCCATTCCGGAAACATTTGTGAGCTATTAATGTAAAACTGGCTGGCCCTGCCAAGTTGCGTATTATTTGAAAGCGTACTCCAAGGATAATGTGGTAACATTATGCGAAACCAAAGCTCCGAAACAATTGGAAACGCTTCATGCAGACTATGCATTTGATAATCCATTGTAACTCCTCTAACAAGTGTTTGATCATATCTTCCAAGTTTCTTCGGAAGAGTGTATATTTTAAACTGATTTATGATAAGTTTATCAAAAGTATCGAAAGGAAAAAGTGCTGGTGGCACTGTTAAGTTTGCAATGAAAGCCGTTTTTACTCCGTCACCTAATACTACAAACGCCAAAGGAATTAGAAACAAATTTGTTTTTGCTAAAAGAACGTCAATAGATTTAAAACCCTGATCTAAAATCAGAGCAAACAGTTGAAAACATTTAGAAGGTAAAGACCTGAGTAGTTGCTTGTAATTTCCGTTGCTACTTGTATAATTGTTTTCATTATACAAACCGACTACTAACGTGATTAGTATGAAACTTACTAAAATTAACACCCAACTGTAAATATCAAAGCTTTGTAAAAGCTTAATAAAGTTTTTGACCCAATGATCCTCCTTAAAGTGGCAACTAACAAAATGTAAATTCATGCGATGAAAAGCTAAAGAGCTATCTTGAAATTTAGCAATATGTTCTCTTGTTGTTCTACCTATTTCAACTAGTAACGGTGTCTGATGTCTATGGACGTGACAATCTGTCGCACTAGCAAAACTCCAGAAATCTGTTTCGACATCCCAAGAGTTTGAAAAACGAATTGTAGTATTTTCAGGAACCATTAGTTTTATGATTTCTTTGTCTAAAAGATATCTAATTCTATCAGGCAAAATCGTTTTACCTCCTGTTTTTTGAAGTGGATAGTTCATGTACCGTCTGTTGTATGAAGAATCTTTTAAAAGAACACGTTCACTAACAACTGCTTTAACGACTGGAGAATTAGAAGATAATCGTATTATTTGTGACAAGTACGCGTCTTCTTTTGTCCAAAGTAAACCTTTAACTTTGATTAAACTTGAAGGACACATTTTACAGTATAGGCAAACCATAAATGTGTCAAGAACTACGATTGTATCTTCGTCCAAAATTAGCTGCGAATGATTTGAATGGCCACGATTTAAAGCATACTTTTGAACATTCCAAACCAAATAGAATTTGTTGACGATTGGAGTGTGATACCACCACAACGCAAGAAACCAGGATTTGTATACAGCATCGGTCTCAATTGCTGCTGTTGATAATTTAAATGCTAATACTAAATACTCGGTGACTGTATTAAAATAAATTATTCTTCCATTGTTCTTGTTAAAGTTAAAATGAATTAGATTAGTGAAATATGAAGGTTCTTTTAATACAATCTCGTTGTTATCTGGAAACCAAAAATACAAACTTTTGTCTAAATTTGGTACAGGTGGTCGAAGATATACAATAGTTTTGCAAATAATTCGTTTTGTCCTTAAAAGTTCATAGTTTTCAAATATTTTAAGGTATGCGACTACCATTTTTTTATGGGTTACTCGCCACCCAGTTTCGTTTTTTAAGATTAAGTGCTTGTACTCTACTGGATGGATGAAAGTGCTTTGAAAGATGGAAAAATATCTTAACAGTATAATTGGTTGAGTGCATTTTCCCCCTAGGTTGACTCCTTGAAAATTGATTAGATATATTTGACATTTTGCAAACACATTTAGATATGAATTTATATTGTCAATGATAATCTGAGCATTCCCGTAACCGACAAAAAGCAGTACTTTTAAGGTTATAACCAAAGGATTGATTATTTCCATGGCCGATATGAATGTTTCGTAGTATGAAAATGTTGCTCAAAAATACTGCTTTATGTTTGTTTGAAATGTGAGTATAAAAACAATGGAAACTTTTGAATGTAGTTGTGCAGTAACTGCGTAAAAAGTAATCAAATTTTATGACACATTCCAACCAATTAATTGGACCTTCGTATTGGACATATTGAATCGTGCAAATAAATGCCTTTTTGTATCGTTTATCAAGGGAAAAGCTTAAATTCAATCAATCACTTTTTCTACATTTGTATTTTACTTGCGTGCAGAGTTGTTGAATTATTCGATTGTGTTAGTAATAATACGGTTGAATTAGTAACAAGCTACTACTAAAAGGCTTGTTTAAAATGCAACAATTTTATTTGTTTACTTATTGCGATAATATTTAGAATAAAACATAATTAAATATAATTACCATTTGTTTGAGATAAACGATCAAGCTAAAGCATGTCAAAACAAGCCGTGATTAAGTCACGGTAGAGTAACGAAGATGAGTGTCGTAATAAATAGCAAGTAAAATCGAATTTCGTAATTACGACAGAAAGGAATCTTGTAATCCCGAAAGAAACAAATCTCGTAATCCCGTTTTTGGTAAAAACGGGACGCTTTTGGACATATTCCGATGCCGGATTACGATTTTACTCATGGCGTTTTAACTAAATTTGATAAGTATTCAACCCTATACCGAAATAAGCATTGATTTTTTTAAACTTTTTGACCTCTGGTGACCTATTGTGTGAGATTTGACAAGTGGTGTCTTGACAAGGGTTTATCAGCGTTGTCTCCTCTATTGAAATATGCAATAAAAAAGTTTTGCCCTTAAGTCAACATGTGACCTTGTCTGACCTGCCGTTTCCGGTGTAGTTGACCCAGAACGCTGAAAATCACTAGCAATGAATCAAACGGTTGAAGAGTTAGAGCGCGAATAGACCGACATACAGACGGACATACAGACAGACGAACAAATTGCATAACTACGATGAAGTCTCATCTTCGAAAAAAGTAACGTATGTTTTAATAACATTCAAATAAACAAACCTTGTCAAGTTTGTTTGTCTATTAATGATGAATGTCATTCAATTGAAATAAGCATTGAGAGTTTGAAAAACACGAAACATTGCACAGAAATATATACACACGTGTATCAATTATAACTAAATTAAAGCAATTAAAAAAATTCTAATGATTTTACATGAATTCTCTATCGCTCCGAGTATTGTAGTAAAAATAGTCACAAACATTTGAACAATATATTTGTTTGAATAGCAAAAAAGTTTGTTTGAAAAGTAATAGTAGAGTTTAGACCTATTTATTACCTTTTATAATAAATAAAAATGAAATAACTTGAGTGTTGTTGACAATTTTTCATATATATATTGTTACAAACTCTATTGTAAAGTTCTAAATTACACTGCAACATTTATATTGAACAACACAAGAACACCATGCATATATCATTATATTTCGGAGTTACTTATACTATTATGCTGGTTTACTTGAAGCAGTACTTCATTCAACATGCTTGCTTACGTCCACAGTGACATAGTACAATTTTATAAGCTTTAACATTCAATTGTTTAAATAAACTTGCAAACACTCTCCTAATCCTTTTGCCAGCAAACAAAATTGGATTTGAAACCTCTCCTACAAATACTATTCCACATGCCAACGAAAGGACAAGATGAACATAAAACACAACAATAATATTATCTCCAGTTGATAGTCTAGAAGGACCATTGTCAGTAAATTTTTCAAATTTAATGAAACGTTCCAGGTACTTTATCCAAGTTTCCCAATCTTTCTACTGCTTAGCAATTCCTGATTCATGAATAGCGTGTATTTTAAAAAGTACTTGTTCAATTGGTAGCGTAACCTTCTGTAAAGACCAACCAAGACGTGAAGTTAAAAGCCGTTCACTACTCGTGGCAACAATTCGGTTCACCTGGTTCTCTTTTAATTGTTTTGTCTTTTGCAGTTCATGCTTTAACATTATTTCAGTTGAAATTATTTCGGAATTCCAAGAAAGAAATGCAGTTTTTCCACATGATTGAATTTTCTCGAGAAAATATTTTGTCCCGTTGCGAATTTCCTTTTGCCATTCGACCAAACTTTGATTTATAATTTTGTTCAAAATGGGTTGGTAAAGCTTCATTGTTGTACTTTCTGTTGCAAAGCGCAACAAATATTGCAATACATTTTTAGCCAGTTCTTTGTCTATTTTGGGACTAATTAGGTCGCTATAAATTTCATCGTATTCCAAATAGTCTTTATCGCCAGATTTGTTAATATATGATTTATACATTAAAATTTCATCCACAAACATTGCGTCCTTAAAGAATGCATTGAAATTGTCCGATTCAGTAACCGCAACTTCTGATTTACAGTAAATCGAAAAGTTTTGACCAACCAAATCCTTAAATGATTCTGGCTTTACGGTTGTAAGCGGTTGCGTCAGATCAGTTATATTCTGTCCTTTATAAGCATTACTTAAGAAAACCAATGACAACAACCAGCCAGTACAAAGTAAATATATATCCAATTTTTTACTTGTATTATCTGCCACCTTGCTTCCTTGCTCAAGCGCTAATAATAAAGGCATTTCAAACAGACCAATACCACTAAACTTTGTATTGATACTGGAAACTTGCCTCTGAACAAAACAGAATACCAAAAAACTGATGGAAAAAATCGATAAAAAACATACCCACGTCCACTTATCAAAAGCAGATGTGTAGCCGGCAAGTGAAAAGGATTTATATGATGATCCACCGCACGTCAGAAAGCCAAGGCTGTTGTCATAAACTGTCAATAGGTGTGTATTTACTACATGGAAACGCGCATCGCCATACCACTTTTTTGTAAATGCTGAAAACATGTCAGTGGCAAGGATAGATTTTACTGAATAGATTTCGGAGAGGATGATGAAGTTAGAACTCATCCAAGATTTGTAATTAAGAAATTTTGGTCTTGAGTTTGAATTTAGATAGTAAGCTTGTATTTTTTTAATTTGCATATTGAAGCTGTCCGTAGAATGCCCTGTATGAAAGCACGACCACAGTATTGTAGAATTAAACTCAAAAGTGCTAACTAATGTTTTCTGAGTTTTTATATTATGTAGCTTACTGATTTCGATAGTAGACAGAGTACTACTATGAATGACCTTATAGTAGGTTTTTTCATGTTGTTTTGTAGCTGTATCAGAAAGTACAACAACAATTTCTGTGAAGAAATTTGACACAGCTTTTGGTTTCCTCCCAAGTATGTACATTATCCGGTAAATTCTCAGGTAAAGACCGTCCCAGAGACCGATCATCCCTTTTTAATCCGCTCAGTCTAAAAAGGTAAAGGACAAAAAGGGACAAAGTAAAGGTTCTCATCCGTCGACCACTTCATGCTATTTTTAGAATGCCGT
>JAQFYG010005050.1:0-10323 GCA_034694325.1 Entomobrya corticalis
GCAAATGACAAGGACAACATTGACCAATGTATAATTTCAACCTAAATTATATCTTCAACATATTACATTCGATACATTATTTAAACAAGGATGACCAGAAACAACCCCGGCGAAGCCGGGTTTTAACATTACATCTAGCACTTATCTACCTCGGTATTTACCGATTTATTTCAGGTTAGGTTAGGTTCTGGTAAAAATAGCCTTCGTAGTTCGGGCTTTACCTAACCTAACCTAACCTGCAATAATCAAATCTGATAATTTATGGGGAAAAAATTGCAATATCTCGAAAAGTGTGCATTTTGGGGGGGAAATGATCAGGGTCAAAGCAAAAGAAAAAATTGGGGTCAATTGTCAAAAAAAATTCACCGAAATTTTCGTTTCGTTTTTCGTTTTTCGAAACTTCAACCGCCTATAACTTTTTCTAGAATGCAGCTACGGACCTCATAATTTGGCTGTGGACGTTTCATGGAATTCTGCGTCGATTTCTGCAATAAAAAAGGGGCCACCAAGTCTTGACTCCAACCAAAATACTCAATGCACAGCTTTTGCGAATGAAATTTTAGTATGTAAATATTATGGTCAGTATATTCTACACTATCATACAAAGTTTTTGCTTGGTATGGGTGCATTTACTTTTCCATGCTTTCATGCTCCCTACAATTCAAGTGCTTTTTACACACAATGGTGGATGTTTTCTTGAAAAGTGAGCAACGGAAGTTGTTAATTGATTCAGCATTGTACATTTTAATATAGTTTTGAACAGTTGGTCTAAAAGGTGTTCCTTTAGACTGAGTTGTGCTGAGGAAGGTCAAACGTCATCTCCAATATTTAAAAAGCATGGAGACTGTCACAAAAATAATGCTATTTTTTGAAACGGTGATGGTGTCGCACTTTGCTCCTTTTTTGTCCAGCGCTGCTGGATAACTGTTTGAGTTTCTGGACAAAAGTGAAGCACGCTTGTCCAGTATATTTTTATTGCAGCTGCATGTTCACATGCTGAACACAGCAAAGAAGTACACCACCAGCACCACCGAAAACCGACACTCTCTCTGAAATATTTTGGCCGAGTAGGCAGATAATATATCGCCCTAGTTCTCCTCTCATTTTATAAAAAGTTTATTTCACCCATCCTCTGGCACTGATCCTGGTCCTACCTGATTTTGGGAAGCATTTAGATGCGTTGGGGATTTTAGGGATTTGGGGGTAAAAGCTAAGGGACTTGACCTGACCCTGAAATACCTCGTTTTGTAACAGAGACTATATTTTTTCAGGACATTTTCACTTCAAATTCGTTTTTTTCCTACAAAAGCCAGGCTATATAAATATTGTTCATGAATTCTGAGTCACTGATAAATTGGCTTTCAGATCCGTTACTCGATTTTTTCATGCAATTGTTAAAATTTTTAAAAAATCATCAAAATCTGGTGTCAGTTAGGGTCACCGGGACTTGTAACGTTGAAAAATTTGATATTCAAAAGTATGCGCCCAGGGAACTCCCTATGGCCATTTTAGTGCATTAAACAGGATATTCTCAGCATTCCGAATATAAAACTTTGATATTTATAGGCCGTAAATTGCAGTTTGTGAAAACTGGCAAGGATAAAGTCTACACATGAATGGATATAAATTTTCGCATAGCGAGAGATGGCTAGCTCTGTTCTCAATTTCGCTTATTGCATTGTTGAGCGCACACAGGTCGCGTTACTCCGGTAACCTCCGGTGTTACTCCAGCAACCCGTAACTGCTGCTCCAGCAACCACTTTCCAACAACCGGTTCTCGTTACTCCGGCAACCACCAACTCGTTATCGTTACTCCAGCAACCCTTTATCGTTACTCCAGCAACCATCAACCGTTACTCCAGCAACCACCAACTGTTACTCCAGCAACTGGTTGCTTTAACCCGGCAACCACGTTATTATATTTGGTGGGGGCAAATAACTCTGTAGTGACAAAAAATTGAGGGGTTAAACCGTCTCGTGTGCAATGGAGCTAATATTTTCAACTTAAAAATATTATTGCTTCTGTTTACCCTGTTCACTGGAAAAGTTTAACTTTGCTGGCCTTTGGCCAGCGGATATTTATATAGATACAGTTTTCCGGTGCTAGCAGCGGCCACAAGCCCCTGGGGCGGCTCCAGTCGCTCCGCTCCCTGTGTTTGCTAGCCCTTGCGGCGACAGCACCACATTTTCCTTACGAAACTACCAACAGAACCGTTTTACGTACAACTGAACTATGATGTATTCTGCAATGGCGATTTTTGTTATCGAATAGCTATGTATTGAGAGGAATTTCCATTTTATACATTTTACTGAATGAAAGAGACAAGCTTTGTTTGTATTTGTTCGATGAACGGTCTTCGATGAAATGGCTATTTTTATGTGTATTTCAAAGCTGTTTTGAAGGAGATATTTTCAGCTGTTATTGGCGCCATTTATATGTTTTCTGTATATTTTTTTTCTATTTTTCAGCTGGTTTGAAATACAGAGAACAAAGTTAATAAACAGCATACGATTTGCAATTTTGTTGTTGAATTTAATTGTTCTTCTATTTTTTAATCATTATTTAATTATTTTATATTTAATTTATTGGTTATATATTTTTTAATTATTTATTATTTAATTTAATTGCTCATTTTTTTTAATTTACTGCTGAGATTTTAAAGTTTTCATTTGCCGGAGTTACGATAACCGGTTGCTGGAAAGTGATTGCTACAGTAACAGTTAAGGGTTGCTGGAGTTACACGATGTAGTTGCTGGAATATGGTTGCCGCGCACACACGACTATTGAAACACTACCATGCGCCCACTCGTTTGCATTGTATTTGTGTATTTACCTATACAAATCGAGAGATGGTTAGCTAATTTCTCAGTTTTGTCAATTGCACAGCACAGCGCACACACCACAATAACATATAGCACTGTCATGCCTTAACATATAAAAGTTGTGTTTATGCATTTACATGTACATACAGCTATACACGTCTGTATAAAATATTTAATTGTTTCTACATTTCAGTTCAAAGTTTGAAAACTTAGAGGGTGTCTATGGCTTCAAATAACACTTTTATTCAACAATCCTCTATTATTTGGTATCTTTGGCGCCTAATATGATTTTTCGTCACGTTTTTTTCCCTTGGAGATAGTACGGTACATGAACACCGCCTCAACAACATGACGCCTGCTTATTTTTCTACTCCTTGTTTGCACAATTTTAGGTCATCGTTTGAAGGCGAGCAATGGTAAAATTTTAGGGTTTTTAAAATTCTAACTTTATGCATTGTGGCACTATTATGTTCTATTATGTGTTAAAAAACAAAAAAAAAACATTTTGTCTCGTCAATTGGTTGGATTTTTTCTACATCTGTAAACATTACCCATTCAGGATTCTTAAATGGTCTCTTTAAATGATCTTCAGAACAAACATTTTGACAATGTGTTTAAAGCAACGTAATTTCCAGCTACAAGTTCAGACCACAAACTGTTAAACATCTGATATTTTAGAAGACATTATGGTCGCCATGTCATGACAAACTGAGGTTAATTTTCGAACGTTAAATGATGGATAGCACAGAAATGGTGTCCTAGCGCAGCCAACTCCTAGCGCTGAGTAGGTTGCCATGACAGGGTCTCTCGGTTGAGCCATCGCACGTGTTGCTAAGCACTTGTCCGGTATAAGCCTAATGCTTTGACTATTCTGTTCTGATAGCACCTGTCTCCATTAATTTTATTGTATCTTGGTAAGTCCATCCCGAATAATTATATTTTTGTAACGTGGAGTTGAGAAGCACACTACTTACCGCTATACAGACACATTGAGAAAAGGAAAAAAGAATTACACAAATTCTAGCAACTATGCTAATCAGCTTCTCAACCTTAGATCCTAACTCCTCGTACATTTTGCCTGCTGCTCCTTGTACATTTTTGCCTGCTGCTCCTTGTACATTTTTACAGAAATAACATTATGCCGTTAGATCCTGACAATAAATTAGTAAAGTTGAGGATTACTTGGGAATAGGAAATGACTACGCTGTGCCTACTGCTCAAAACATTAATACTATGAACGATTTCGACAAACTTATCAGACAACATGATGACTGAATTAAAAATGTCAATCGCCTATCCGTGATCTATGACGACGATGAAGAAGGCATACAAGATTCAAAAAATTCTGATCAATTAAAGGAGCAGCCAGATAGTTGCTACAACTTGAATTCTGAAGAAGCACAATCCAAACAAGAGTCAGTCCGTTCAGAACAGCAGCAAAACTCTTCAGATCTTTTGTATCGTTCCCACGACAACGCATAATCGTCGATTTCATCGATCAATACTCAAGAAGCAAAATTGTGTTCTGAGTCATCCGTAGCTGTTCAAGCCCAAGCTGTATACTCAGAATCTGTGCAGTCTGATTTCTCCTCAAACTCACAGAGCTTACAATCGTGTTCCCAAAAATGCTTCGTTGTAATCAAAGTTAAAGGAATCTATAACACCCAAAAGTCCTGTTGTGTCTGTCGCAACACTGATAATAGAGGAAAAATTCCCCCTGCTGCTATCATAGATCTTTGGATAACGCATCGCATTCTAGTTCATCCGAAAATCTCGGACCTGCAAGAAGCATTTAATGGATTCAAAGTTCACTGAGGAGGCAAAAAAACAAATCAATGCATGTTGTAGTGATCACAATGTAAGACTTCATGCGCCCGAAGTAATGCATCTGTTGAAGGTGCTTGGTCAGTTCGCTATTTGGCGACCCGGATTACTTAATTTTACGAAGGATGTTTCAGAAGAAGTGTATGAGAAAATACTTCGCGTAAAGAATAGTACATTTGAGTACTTACATGATCACATTAAGCTATTAATGTACAATTCTCAAAATCGTTCTACTAGATACGCCTTAGCTTTTATCCTAGCAAAGACAAGGCTTGCGGTCTCTAATAGAGTTCTTGGACACTTTTTTGGGATTGACTCCGCTTTTACCATCTCGGGGATCTTGTAACGAGTTTTGTTTTTGTTGGATATGAAGTTTACTGCGAAACATATTGGATGGAACCATTTAAGTCGTGAGGAAGCAATTCGGCTTCATAACGGAACCCTTGCGTTGACTATTTTTGGCCTGCATTTATTTATTCTTCATCTCATTTCCGATGGCACATATCTCGATATTCAAAAGTTCAAGGATCACAAGAAACAAAAAGAAACTTGGTGTGTTTATAAAAAATCTGGTGAAGATGATGAACACAACATGTGCTGATGGCTATGTTATGGACTCGGCTGGCATTTTCAAAAATAATCCGGCAAACAATGATAGTGGTATCTTGAAACGAATGTTGTATGACAATTAGGAGTTAAAAATGGAATAGCTAAGTACATAAAGAAGGGAGATAACATTATTTTGGATAGAGGCTTCCAAAAGATCGCCGATTTACTGAAGGAGAAGTTTAAAGTGAATGTGCAGATGCCGCTTTTTAACAACAATAAGAAAGATCGCAAGTTTACTGCTGAAGAGGGCAATTACATTCGTAAAAAGACAATGATACGATGAGTGGTTGAAGCTGCAAACGGCCGGATTTAAAATAAGTTCAAGTTTTTTGCGTCTGTCATCGACACTTCATATGTCAAGGATAATTTTCTTGGAAAGGTCTTTTTACTGCAATCATCAACTACGAGTGTCCACCGCTTCTTTCTGACCCCACTCGTCATGACTATATCTCAAGAATGTGCCTAGAGCGAGAACAGCTTTCTAATGTTTTTGCCGAAACCGCCAAGCAACAATTGGAGAGGAAGGAATTCGCTTTGGAAGGAAGTTTCTCACGAAGATTTGGGTTATTTTCCAAGGATGTCACTAGATGACCTGAAAGATCTGACCCTTGGAACGTATCAAATTCACCAATCTCAGTACTATGTAAGAGGAGGACTAAAGTTTCATGTGTACAAAGAGAACTTAAACATTATCAAAGTAAAGGTGACTTGGCAATTCCAAAGAGAGCATGATCACATTGTGTTTCTTGAGTTTGACAATGCTAAACAAGGTGCAGAAAAAATTCTAGGATCATGTTGCAACTGAATGGTAGGCGACAGAGTAGTAGGAATGTGTGCCCATGTAACATGCGTTATCTGGTTTCTGAGTATTAAAAGACATGAAGAATCTACATATGAGCAACGGAGTGGGGGCCTGGCTAACTTTATACTTGACGCTGCTGTTGGGCTAGATAACATTGACGACGAAGTTGAGGAGCCGGATGGAAATGAAGAAGAAGTACTTTTGAATAGGAATGAAGCAATGAATGAGAACAAAGCAGGTTTAAACGACGAAAAAAATATTCCAAATGGCCAACAGCACGATAACGCGAACCTTGAGTATGGAGAACTATTCTTTCAGTATCGATTTGGATGACGATAGTGGTGGTTCATTGTTCAGTATTTAAAATTACCGAAAATATCTATGTTGCATTTCTTGTAAAAATGGTCAGACGGCTTTGTTAACATTCAAATTCAGTGGGATAACAGGATAAAATGATTTTTATTGAATTATTACTCTATTGATGTATATTGATTTGAATTGTGTATACAAATAAAACCAAAGAAGTAAATAAATCATTGCTCTAAAAAGCTGTTGAATTACTTGCTGAAATTATTACAAAGTTATAGCTTACTATGAGGATTTCGAGTGATTGCGTGTGTTGTATACTACATGCGACCATAGTGTGTAGTTTACGCAACTGTATTGTATAGTACATGCAACTAGTGTATAGTTTATGCAACCGTATTGCATAGTACATACTACTGCATAGTGTATTAAAAAGGCTTACTTATTATATAACACGTTATAAATTATTTAGTAACTATTTCAAAGTCGTAGAAACGGTTGTATTTGAAAGCAGCGGCTCCTAACATACAGAAATACACATAAACACATATTGTAATTAAAAATGACAACAAATTGCATTTAACTACTCTTCATTTCAAAATCACTGTAATTTCAGGTATCAGTTAAGCTAACGCTAAAAGAAAAGGCATTTGTGTTTCCCATACCGTTCAAGTTTAATCCGAAAAACGGGATTTCTATAGAGGAACACAAAAAACGAGAAGTTGTACGCCAAAAACAACAAGAAAAACGAAATATTAAAGAATTTTTGACACTGAAGGAACAAAGCCAATGTTTAGCCATTGCGTAAAATTTGGAATGGATTGCTTCTTTTGATTCATTACCTTCACCTCAAGAAACACCATCAACGACTAAGAAGAAGAAACAGCAGCCAAAGAAAGCATTACCAGTTCGGAAGAATCACGATTTTGCCGTTAGACCACGTAATTATGATCTTGACAGTGTAATTCAAGGTGTTGTAAAGAATTCTAAATGATTAAAAAAATATTTCAATGTATACAGTATATGTATCTATTTATCATACTAAAAATAATAATAAATAATTTAAAACACTTTCTCCAAATACCGGACAGACACTTTCTCCAACTACTTTCACTTTTCCCCAAATTTTTATAAAGTACTTCGGCACTTTCACTTCCGCCTCAATTACCACACATTGAAATACCATAGACACAAATTAAGTATGAAAAGTAGGCCAGAAAATTATCCAAATAATTATAATTAAATAAATGCAAAAAATGGGATAATTAGGCGAAATCATTAGGAATATGGAACAGGTTCTTTAGTAAAAATGGGTTGGGCTACAACAAATCACGTAATTTTTAAAATAATAAGTTGGAATATAAAAATTATGTAAAACTCGTAATAATGGGTCGGACAATACGGGAACACGTAAATTGTGTAATAATTAGTTGGGCTACAACAAACCACGTAAAAGTTGTAATAACGGGTTGGACTATGCCAGTTCACTTGAATGTGGTAATAATGGGTTGGGCTATAACAAATCATGTAAAACTCGTAATAATGGGTCGGGCTATACCAAGCGGCATAATATTAGGTTCGACGGAGAAAATGTAAGCATATTACTTCATCACTGGTTGTTAAATTTTAACCTAATCTGACAAAATTGGTGAAAATATGTGGGACGTGGCAGTTGTCTGAGTTGCAAAAACCTGAAGAAGCTAAATGTAGAAGCAATCGGTTTAGCCGTTTCTGGGTAATCGTGTTACAGACGGACGGACTAATCTTATAAATTAGGTAACTTTACGTAACAATCGTTGGTCAATGTTCTTTTACTGATTATCGTTCGAATTATGCGCTACATGCTATATGTTGCCATGCTCGATAATGTTGACTTTAATAATGATACTAAGTTTCGTTAAAATTAGATGAAGCGTTCTTCAGTTATGCCACTGACGGGTGTCTGTGTTAAGCTAAGTTTTTAGCTATCAATTATTAGTAGTGATGAATACGGTCCCAGTTCATGCAAACCGACCAGAATGGCAGTGAATGTTTGAACAAGCGCTCTGTCATTGAGTGCTGGTGCATGCATAAATTTTTTCCATAAGAGGATGTATACACGATCTGCCCTTAACCTAGCTAGGTAAACCCAAACTAGACCACCTGCTCTTCTCTAATTATATCCAATAGCTTTTGTTATTTCAAATACGGAGATTCCGAATATCTGATTGTCAGTAGAAGTGAAAGTTCATGTTCGTATTTAGTTACGTGTTCAGCCGCAGCAGCATCCTTGACATTACCATTTCGAATATGGTAATCATGTTGTGCAGCTCGAATTGTTACACCTTTTCTGGTTTCTCCAATGTAAGTTTTTGGACATTCCTGGGTGTCGCCGTCACATGGCAGTTCATATATAGCAGCTAGATTATCGTTTTTCCGGTCCTTATAATTTTGGAGGCGATGTGAAACTTTGTTTTGAGGAGAGAATTATGGACATTGTAATCGGAACCCACAGTCAGCAAGCTGTAAAGTGATACTCGTGACTTGTGGGTTTTCTTTGACAATTGTGACCTGAGAATATCCTGAGGCATGTGGGTCATGTATTTACTCTAGATTGTAGTCACTAAAACGCTATCCCCGCTGCCTTTTGGAAAAAACAAAATGCTGCCCGATTAGGCTATAAAATCACACAGAATACAAAATTTGTCCAGGGTGCTTTATAATTGTTTATCACCTAAATTTTGACAAATTTTTTAGATTCTGTTGCATCTCTTATGAAAGTAAGTCAATGAATGTAAAACCTTTCCCCACTAAAGGACTACTAAATAGTTAAGATAAGTACGAAGGAACAAAACTTCAATTCGTTTGACAAAAATCGACAGTTGTTTTTTAATGCAAAGGGTGCTTTATAATCGTTGATCAGACCTTATGTATACCAAATTTCATTAAAATCAGTTGAAGAGATCTCGATTTATCGTGCCAACGGACAGACATTTTTGCTCCCACCATGTATTATAAAGTACAAGTACCTGGCACTTAAGAACGTAGGGTGAATGACTGCATGGACACGTTCACACTGAATGTTACAATAACCTGTCGAATATTTCTTCTTACCTATCTTATTGTTACTTGAACAACGGTTTGAAGGAATTGGACAAGTTAGTGGTAAACTGTAAAATGCTGTCTGACATGACTCGTGAAAAACCCCTCATTAGGAAAATTTTGTGGATGGATTGAAAATTGGGTGCAAATGTAACATTCATGAGGAAATGCATGACTAAAAAAAGTTGTAGACGATTAAGCCAAGCCGGCAATTCAACATGGTAATTGGGATTGACGTTGAAATTGTCATTCGTTAATTCACGTTAAGATATTATGATATTTTTATTTTTTATGATAACTTTTGTTTATAATGCTTTATTTTTAATTTAAAAGTTTTTGAAGAAATGATCAGATTTTGCAATATAAAGTTTCATTGACTAACCTAACATAGTATGTAAACGACCTCGTAAAATAAAAATTTGCAACTTTCACAAAATATGTATGCCAAAAAATATTCAAGATAAAACTATTAAACTATTAATAGAATTACATAGTGCCGACATATTTTTAAGATTTGCAGGTAAAATTGTAAAAAAGCTTCTTTGAAAACTACTGATTAAATTCTAAGTAAAAACTCTCAATAAGTTTATAAATATGCATTTACAAGGTCAACACCGTTTAAATTGTTAAATTCAATTATGAGGATAGTCTTTGGATTATTATTGCCTTCGTTATATATATAAAGTTTGTCTCTTTGCTTCATCATGTGCACTTACATGAAGTGATGCAATTTTAACTTGTAGTTTGGTATCTGAATTTGGGTGTCGTTGAAACACTGAAACCTAGTTCCTTCTAGTCTCCATCCTCGTTACGGCTCATGGTCATATTGCACGCATACAACAAAAATAGTAACCATTACGCTGAAATACTGCAAATGT
>JAQFYG010005051.1:0-10323 GCA_034694325.1 Entomobrya corticalis
ATCATACGACTGTAATGGTGTAAACTCTAGCGTAATTTCCGCCTATAAAAACCTGTCAAGGTGCTCGAGGTTTGTTGCGATTACTCCGGTGCATGAGGGCGTTTGGAATTGTAATTGCACTCATCGTAATCCCTGAAAATTGTTCATTCTAGCACATTTAATTTGATAAGCCTGGGCGATTAACCTGCAGAAAAGGATCCTTGTAAGTGCAAAGGAATACAAGTTGATATTGTGCTGCAAGACAACAAAATTTTCTTTCAACTAATATACGGGTTCATATCTTATAATGAAAATTTGTGGAGATAAAGCCATCGAAAGTCTGGCCACTTTGGCACGAATTCACCTCGTAATACAATTTCTTAAAACAGATACCATGAAAAACAGATAATTTATCGAATAAATTTACTTTGTCGGTAGCAACATGTCCAATTATTGGCAAGAACGATTACAAAAAAGAGTGATATGAGGTATTAAGCTTATTAGTATTCTCATGAATTGATAGTATTTGTAAAATATAATGTTTTCGGCACAATAACAAAATGGCAAAAAAATGTTTTTGGTCCAAATTCAACTTGCCAATTATGCATATCATCAAAAATATAGAGTTTTCAACGATGTCGTGTCTTCTTTCTTTCTATCCATCCAATTTAAAAATCTAATCTGCTTTTCATCGCCACATTTATCACATTTTTGTTTTTATTTATGCCAATAAAACCGGGTGTATTAAAAATTTCCAAAACAATAATTTGAAATTTTACAGAAACAAAGCCAAAAAATTTTTACAAAATGTCAGAGTAAAATATTTTGCTTATTTTACTAATTTATATAAATAACTACATTTTCCTTTATGTGCATTACCACGTCCAGGTTTGGACATTTTTTTGCCTATTCCCTTGAATTGAAAGTCACACACAGCCAGCCAAATTGAAAGTATGTCAGTCGAGTGTTGGCATTTTCTAAATATAAGTATTTGACACACAATATAAATACAATTACAATAATAAGACAATAGAAACATTCTGGATTGCTATGTGAAAATACTTATTGTGTTTATTGTCAATATGCCAAGTTTTCGTGTAACTTTCTAAAACATCCAACTGGTAGAAGTATAAAAGAGTAGAAAAACTAATATGAAGTATCATCTATCAAATATACAAAATCCATTTATTGCTACTAATTCATAACTCAGTCCCTGTATGATTTTCACTATGTCTTGCCCTTTCTTTACAAAACATTTCGAACCTTTGTAATATCTGTTTCCAAATAAGCATGTCTTCGACGGGATGAGTAAATAGGAACAAAATTATTAATTTAAAATATCCTCAAAGTTTACTTTTGTGGCCTAAACTACTTTTGGATGACTTTATTCAAACCCACAGCAGATTGAAGTTAAGCTCATTTGGTAATAATGTGGATATTATCTCAATTTCTGATCCATCTGGTTTACATAAAATTTATAAAATACTTATTTTTCCTTAAAAACACAGCGTTTTTAGATTGTAATCAATCCTGTTTGCATGCATCTGATACGAAGCTTTGATAAAAATTCGAACAAGCTGTTTTTCATTTAAAATCTTTATTATCAGTTTTATGCACAATATATGGATGAGAAACAGAAACAAAAGCCACGACAATTCTGGAAAAGCTAAACATCTGATCACTGTCAGTGCAAGATGAACAATGTTACCTTTATTGTACCAGTAGTAAATAATTTATTCAAAGCTTTGTGCATTGCAGTTACGCGGTCATACAATGAGAAATAATTAATATTTTTCCATTTAAAATCAAACGCTTACTCAAGTTGTTGCTTATTTTGGCAGTCACAATGAAACGAAAAAACGGACAAAGTGTTACAGGCACAATAAGTTAAAGTAAAGAGTAATTTTGTTGAACCTTACAATAAATATGGAACCATTTTTTGAACATTTTTCAACATCCATTCAGCTGAAAACTTGTTTTTACTGTTCAAGAGAAATCACAAATATTTAGCTATTGTTTAAAGAAATAGTTTTTTTAATTGCTCCCTAGAAACAAGAAAGTAGTTAAGACCAACATAATTTGTTCTGGGAATTGCAGTCTTTTCTTTTTGGAAATAAATCGATTCGGTGAAGTCAGTAGACACTTGGTCAAAGTATAAAAGGACATAAGAACCTGGCACAAAGCAACGATTCTATAAAAGAAAATACTTGTTTTACTAAATACGAATACGTTTGTACCGTTTTCTTGTGAAAATAATTTCTAGCATTCTCTTCCAAATTATTTAATACAAAAAAGCCAAAAGTAAATTTAAAAAACACTTACTAGCGTATCTATAAAAACTTAAACAAATAGTTTTTACATAAAGTTTTGCGGCACTTATGAAAAACATCAAACTAAATATATGTAAAATGCAATTAATAAGCAATTTACCGTCATCTAAAAATAGTGTGTTGATAATTGGGCAATTTGATAAAACAGATATTTACCATGAGAAACATAATTTATTGAACTGATTCACTTTGTCGGCAGCAACATATCCAATTATTTAAAAAAATGACAATGCAAAAGATTAAAAAGATGAGTTAAGCAGTTAAGCTTATTAGTATTCAATTTTAATGAATTGATATTATCAATAAAAAATAACCTATTGCCGGCACAATAACAAAATGGCAAAATAATTTCTTTGGATTGAACTCAACTAGCAAATTATACATCATATATAATATATGTATAGAGTTTAAAATGATTTCTTTCCAACCATCCAATTAAAAAATATAAACTGTTTTCAATCGCCACATTTATCAAATTTTGTTTGTATTTATGGCAATAAAACCAGTTGCATTAACAATTTTAAAAATAATAATTTGGAATTTTTGAAAGTACAAAATCAAATAGATTATTGCAAAATGTCACATATGTTTACTAATTAATATAAACATAAATACATTTTTCTTTAGGTTCATTATCTCCTCCAGGCCGGGAAAAATATGTTTGCCTATTCATTTGTAAAGTTATTTATCAAATTTGAAAACGTTGAAATTATTTCCAAAAACTAGCCACCATTGGCGCCTTCACAATAAATAACAATTTAAAATCATGTGCAAACCTACATTGTTTTGATAAATATTAATTTATTACAGTACTGTCAATAACAAGTAAGCTTCATCAAACGAAATTTACTTTTCAATAAACAAGCCGTTGTTGTGTTAATCGAATAATACAAAGACATGTGCTGGAAACTGATCTAGATAAAACTATTAAAATTAAAAGATTTCTCAGGATTTTTAATTAAAGTTGACACGAGTGAGTAATACTGTTAAGACAATGAAATTATTAAAACTTAATTAATAAATGCAATCAATCCATGAACCTTATTATTGGTTTTGTTACAAATTTGCCAACTTTTGTTAGATTTTGTAAAACAATAAAATTGCGCTTATAAAAGTATGAAAGAAATGGCAAAACCAATGTGAAATATTGAATTTAAAGGAAAATTCTTTATTTATACCTCCCACTGCTATATACTATTTTTGCATTGTCTCTTTATGAATTTGTCGGTTGCCCGCTCAGCGCATATTTGATATTGTGTATTGTGAGTTTTGTGTTTTTTTTCAAATTTTCTGCCAATGTTTGCCAAAAAACGACATAAAAAAATTTGAAATTCAGTCTTCTTTAAAAATATCATCTGTTTCAAATTGTTTTGAGAATAATTTAGCTCGTGATCTGAATTTGTTTGTAATAATTATTAATAAAGCATGCAGTATTATTCGTTTTTAGTTTTATAAATGACGAAGCCGTGTTTTGTATGACTCGTAATGAGACAAGTGAAAATTAGTAGTTTATATTAAAAAATTTAGGTAAAAAAGGAAGCACGTTACCTAATGTCAATTTTATGCTGGTTAGAAGTTACCTTCAAAATGTTTAGTCACAAGTTGCACGCTCTGATGATTATTGTATATATCTATCTAATGACTTGGTGACCAAGAAAGCAAGTAAATAATTTATAAAATGTTGACTTATAAATAATGCCACATGCCAGATTTTGTTTTTGTTGACTTTAAAATATACTCATTTTAGCATTAAATATGCATTAAAACTGTGTGTATTCATTCATGCCTAACCAACTTTCTCAATATAGAATTTAGAAATATTTCACATCAACCAACATCTATCCTCATGTTTACAGATTTTTAATATTTCAATCGATAATTGAACAATCGTTGCATACATGATGCAACTGGTGAGGTAAAGCTAGTTGTACCTCACAGTCATTCTCTTAAAACACCAATGTCATTTTACCAAGACGGTGCTTAGTTGCTTTCAATAAATCATTTGAACTTTGTACTGTTTTTGCCTTAGCATGTTGGCATACAACAAGCCTTATCTGTATGTTTTTGTACCAACAATATGAGCTTAATGTAGACAAAACAAAAATTTGATAAATTATATCTTATTTCAAGTATAGACAACTACAAACTAACTCAGTACTAATAAAAATGGCAAATATCAAGCTACCAAGGGATTTTCATTCAAGCCATTTTCATTTAAGGTATTTTCAGGCATACTTTAGTCCCACACACAAAATAATAATAGAAAAAACAGGGCACTCTTCAAACAACATGCAAACAGGGCATGTTTGCATGTTTCTATTTCTACATGCTACTTAAAATGATTTACTTCATGTCACGTACGCATACCCGTAAAATCTACAGCAGAGTTAAAAATTTTCAATACAATTTGGGTTTTATGCATAATGCATGCATACCCCACAAGGATTGGGTACTTCCTTGTTCTGTTCCCATTTATATTCAAACTTGCGACAAACAATTTTGTCACGTATGCCGTTTTCAATAAAACTAGTAAATATTGTGCATATCCTACAGCATTGAAAAAACCTGTACACAGGTAGGTACGTAAGGTTTATTTTTATGTAAAGCTACGGACTTGTAGTGAACTGCGTGTATGCATGCTGCGCTACAGAGCAAATACTTGTATTTATTTAAAGATTAAAAAACAAACGCCAAGAAAGCAGTACCATATGAACACTTGGTGGGTTATCGGCAAAGTTTTGAGTGTGTTGGTTCAGTTCTGTTTAGTGAGATAGAGAAGAAGGCTTGATAAATCCATTGCACTGACACTACCTATTGTTTACCCAACCAACGTTTAAATTGAGTTCATTTACATCCATTTAGAGTTTATGTACCTGTATACTTAACACAAAACGTTTGAAATTAATTCCCGAGTAAAACGTTGACTAAATATTTGTCCGTTTTTCTGCTGACTTTGCCAAACAATTCCAATTTTCAATTTCACGTAATTTAAATAAAGTTTTGCGTTATTACTGAAAACATGTTTCCGTGTGACAATTGTGAAAAAACCTTTACAAGAAAGGACACCAGAAAGAGGCATATTGATGCTGCACACAACAATATTCGTTATTCGTGTAAGCTCTGTCCAAAATCATTTGCTTATACAGGAGCCCTTAACAACCATATTCCACGACACACTGGAATACTCAACTTTAAATGTAATACCTGCAATAAACGGTTTGCCAATCAAGGTCTGCTAAACTCGCACAATAAGTTACATGCTGACAAAACCATTCAGTGTCTCCTGTGTCAAAAAATGTTTCCTACAGTACACCAAATGAAAATTCATATGGTTGTGCATACAAACGAAAAACCGTTCAAGTGCACAAAATGCGACAAAAGCTTTTCTAGAAACGGAAACTTAAAGTTACATGCATCTGTTCATTCGAACGTGGCACCGTTCAAATGTTTGATTTGTGGCAACTCATTTAAGGCCAAACGTTATTTAACGAAACACCGTCAATTTCATGCAGACAAACAAAAAACTGCACCTAAGCGTGCGCACACATGTTTGTTTTGTGGCAAGTTGTTTGCAAGCAGGTCAAATTTATTTACACATCTTTTGATTCATTTTGAAGAGAAGCCTTATAACTGTGAAATTTGCAAAATGACATTTCGAGAAATGACACATCGAGATACACATATTCGCCGGCAGCATGTCAATGAAAGACCTTACTCCTGCAGCAAATGTGATTCAAATTTTGTGACAAAATATAGTCTTTGCTTGCATGATTTACGAAGACATACAGACGCAAGAAGCTATTTCTGTATTTTTTGTGACAAAAGTTATTTTAGAAAAGGCGAGTTGAACATACACATATTACATCACATAAACGAAAAGCCAGTAACCTGCGAACTGTGTGGCGTCGACTTCTTTATAACCGCAGATATGAAATGCCACCTAAAGCGAAAGCATTTAAATGAGAGGCCATATTCGTGTAAACTGTGCAATAAAACATTTAAATTTCGGAGTCATCTTTCAAACCATATGAAGATAAAGAGTCATGCTTCATCCTAAAACAAAATAGAAAATGCAAAACCAAAAACATACGGGAAAGGTGAAAGGTGTCCGCGATATTTTCAATTTGTTTTTCTGATTATTCAACAGTTAATTCAATTAAAGTTTAAAGATAATAAATCATCTCTCAGGATTGTCAGTTTAGTGTTAAAGACTTCAGTAATTCGTTATTTTAATTTTGAAAGCTTTTCAAAGTTTATTGATTAGTGACGTATGCTACAAACCTATGTAATTGAATTATAATTCAAGTTATTATTTTTGAGGTGCTGTGTAAAAAATCCATTTAAATCATGGTTACTGCGGAGGTATTGCTAATCTTTTAAACTGTTGTAAAGTATAAAACATTTATTTGGTTCTGTTTTTATTAGGCTCAGTGTCTTTGGATTTTAAATCTATAAATTTTAACCATTTTATTGGTTTCCAGAAACAATTATTTCACAAATTATACAAAAAAAGGACACGAACAGTAATGCTTATTTACTGAATTTGTTTAAAAATGAGTTAAATTTTTTGTTTGTTACTTGTCAAGTTTTCTTATACCAAATTAATTATAATGTAAGCATAATATCCAGCGTAAATTTAAAATTTAAAATATTTAGTTTGAATAAGTAAGTGAGTTTTATTATCACATAAAAATTAACGTGCAGCAGTAGCTGCTTGTTTAATCATACTTGCGTGATTTTTTAATGAGAAATTTGAATCTCACAAGTACAATGGCTGCAATGATGCTTACTTAAAGCATGATCAATCATTCATGATTTGAGTCATGTACCGAAACGTTTCGTAATTTTTACAAATATATACTACGCATTAAGTATATTTTGATTTTAACTAAATGTCTTGGTGTTTTGTGCTACTTTAAAAGCTTATTGGATTTTGTTTTGAAAATACCAGAATGCTTACGTATATTTAACGTAAAATTTAATTGTGTAGTCCTGCAAAAACTTTATTGCTGAATATGTGTAATATATTTTAACATTAAATCGGATAAGCTAGTTGAGTTTCACAGATTTTATCTTCTTCAACTTTTTAATTTGGTATATAAAAATAGTTTTTCAACGGTATTATTGTATGTTTGTTTTGTATATGCTTGGCAAGGACAAATATACTATTCTTGTTTAGATACCTTTAAAATTTTTGCATAATGCATAACAGCATCATATTTTTTGAGCTGATATTTAAGCTGCACAATCATTTGGGCACGTGTACCGTTTTCCCTGAAACCAGAATAAAAATAGCGTATACTATAAAAACCAAGAAACTTGAATTGCGATACTTCAACATAACTACATGTAGGGTTATCTGCTTCTCCTTTATCGGGTACTTTGTGCTACAAATTAAAGGAAAAATCATTTAGATACATGCACGCTTTGCCATAGAACCCATTCTTGTATTTATTTTAGGACTTAAAACAGACGCACAAAAGCAAAAAATACGAAAAGAAGTTTTGGGATTTGTAGCATAGTATTCATAATTTAGTGCATTTTGGACCGAGTGACAATAAGGATAACATTTTTGTTTGCTGTTTTAAAAATAATTTTGAAATATTTTTAGTGTTTTAATCTCTGTCCAAAATCGTTTTCACCGAAAGTAATCCTAAACCTTCAAGTTCGACGACACACTGGACAACTCAATTTACGTGCGATTTCCCAATTAAACTGAATTAAACCGTCATCATAAGTACCATGGCGTTAAAGCCACTTAGTGTTGTCTTTATGCTAAAATGTTTTATACACTATTTGGAATGAAACAACACATGAGAGTTTATACAGGGAAGAATCTTACGAAATTAAAAGGTCAGCGGTTGTTATGAGTATTTCTTATATACTCTAAGTATTGTGGCTTCGAAATAGTTTATAGCTGACACGGTTATTTTTCACGTAAATAAATCATTTATGTTAGTTAACTATATTTTGTTTTTATAAATGTAAGCGACATGATTTTGTGCCTGCGTCTAGACATTTAGGCTTCAGCAAATATTTTATGCATTTTAAAAACATTACATAAATTCATGATAGGATTTTAACTTGTTACTTGTTCTCAATATAAATTTTTCATTCAAAATATTATGTTTGCTTCTTTAGTTTGAACGTTTATTGAGAAAATTTTGAACCAGCTAACAATCTCATATAGTTAATATCTGCACTCATTTCCTCTGCCGAATGAGAACAAATGCCATCAACATGTAAATTACACAGTAAAACTGATAGCAAAAAAGGTTGTTTAATGACAAAGGTACCAAAAGTAAATAAAGTTTTAACCAAAAAGTTTTTTGTATAGTTTAGATAGGATTATGGCTTTAGAAATAAATCTTTTTGATTTTATTTTGTCCCGCTAAGTTTTAAAAAGAAAAAAACATTACATTTTTGTGCATTCATGTTCATACATAATATGTGCATTTGATGATTTGTGCATTATCTTTAGATAAATGCAGCTCAAAAACAAATATTAAACGTAATAGTTTGGTACTAAAACTTCCATTCGTCCTGACTGTGTCACGTACATATTTAATTTTTTAAAGTGGAAATAAAAACAATTAAGACTTTGACAAACGAGTGCATTTTGTTTGCAATAAATTCAATTAAAGAATTATGTTCCTACATATGTGTTTCACCTTTTGTTTTAAGTCAAGCTCCATCGTGCTCATGTTCATGCTTCCATTCTCTACAAGCTTTAAAAAATTTGATAACGTATGCCATTTTCCATTAAAACAGGGGAAACGCATTAACAGATCCTGCAACTGTAAAATTATGTGACCAGACAATTCATTCCTTGGGAAACAGAGCTATGAATATTTGGTGGCAACATACTAAAAAACCGTACTTTTGTGACAAATGTGACCAATGTTTTAATCAAAAATGTAATCTTTCATAGCACAGTTTACGTTAGCACACGGAAATAAAAACCTACAACTTCCATTTATTGTGTCAAGAGATGCTGCTCAAAGAGAGTTTTAAATCGACACCTGCTGCAGCACACACAAGAAAAAACAAAAAACTGAACTATGCGACCGGGGTTTCTTAACATCCGGCGATATGATAAGTCACTTGAGGAGAACACATTTAGGAGAAAGGCCGTACAAGTGTAAAGTGTGCGCTAAAACGTTTTTATTTAATAGTAAACTTATACGTCATTTGGGAAGAGGTGGTCATGATCTGTCTCAGAACCGAAATAAATAAATACATGAGTTACAAAATATGTTGTGTATGCATAATTTTCAAGTCAATTTTTAGTTGATTATTTAAATACATTTTTCTTTTGTTCTGTAATTTTATTTCTTGCAATATTGTGGCTTATTTGGGAATTTTGAGAAATAAAGAATAAAACCGCGTCATTTTTATTATAGTATAAACAATAATAGAAAAGTATGATTGTAAAGTTTATGCATGCATGGAACATCTAATTATTTATTTTATTAAGTGCCACTAATATTGGCAACGTCTGACAATACACGGTGGGAGCGAAAGTGTATGTTTCCGTCTGTTCGTTCACTGAAAATTGTACTCATCCAAAAAAATATGAAAAACGCATTATGTTGGACTTTAGTTGTTAAATAATGTGATTGACATTTGACTTTTACATATTATCAATAATAGTTAACGTAGTGTCATCATCTAACAAATTTTGCCAAAAAATAACTCAAACTAAAATTTTTTATTTAATTAATTTATCCACATGTCAATCAATACATTGGTTGACTCTTAAAAAATTACGCAAAGTCGTACATAAATATAATGGAAAGCTTAAATATATATTATAAATATATTAGGGCGTATATATTTTGTGGATTGTTGGGCTCTAAATATCCGGATGCTAGACCAATGGGATGGCAGTTTGATAGACAACTTGACGTTGAATCTTACAGATCTGTCGATTCAATTATGTATGTATGTATGTATGATTTATTACTGAGTCTCTTCGGTTATCCCATAAGACTCGAATAGTTTCTGATCAGAT
>JAQFYG010005052.1:0-10321 GCA_034694325.1 Entomobrya corticalis
AAAGAAAGCTTTCCAAATGCACGGAACGTAATGAATAAAATTCCCTTCTTCAATCAGAAAATCAATAATATGCATCTATATGTGTATGTACGTATTAAGTAAGCAAAGAAGTTTTATTTTCTTATTTTCCGTTTTGTTTGATCACCTCCATTCTATAAATAAATGAGAGCGAGATTCTATAATGTCGAGATTCCGTATGAGCCAAACATATTTTGAATCTTCTCTTAAATTTCTCACCCATTTTTACTTGCATAGACAGCTAAAATAATTATCTGAAATTGGAATTAAGCTCTCCTTTGATTCCTCAAACATCCTGCTTAACTGAAGCATGGATCATCTAGAAAATCAAGTTTGTTGACTTTCCTAATACTTTTTCTTCTGAAGCTGATTTTTATCCTGCCACAGTAGATGCTGCTTATTTACATAAGTAAAACAAATAATGATTTAATTTTTATAAAGATGAAATGAAACAGTGAGTCTGGTGGCAATGACAGACGAGACAACAAATAAAAACCTGTTTTAAGTTTTCTTTTTTCATTGATTTCGTTCCAGTGGAAAGCAGTTTTAAACCAAGTATTTTGTAATATATTAAGTATCGTTAATGCTGTTTCTTTTTCTTGGGTATTATCTTACATAATGGCTCACTAAACTGTATTAAATATTTACGTTGTTTTTATTTCCTTTCTTTTCATCTTACATAGAGATTCGTTTCATTTTATTTTATCGCCCAAACAAAAAAATTCTTCCAGAAATCACTTAAACTATTTAATGGCTGCTGTTGATAACGCTTATCAAAACTAATTTTATGTTACGTATCCATCTAAGCTTTTATAGAATTTGAGCATTTACTCGTGAGTGCTATCTTGTCCACCAACTCTTTTATATTCGGTTACCCCTATGTGACGTGGAGAGCAGATTTGAATTTAATCCAAACTGAGTTGAAGTCCAACTTAAAGGTAAACTGGAGCTATAATGGAATCAGAACTGTTGACGTCTCGTAGATAAGAAAGAAAGAGAAGCCCATCGAAATAACTGGAAGGATTCTATCGTTGATAAGAATGGATGCAATAGATATTTGTCAAGGGTATGCAAGGGTTACATTGTTACATAACTTGTTTGACCTGAAATTTTGTTTCGAGTCGACTATGTATAAAACAATTATTGTTCTTCAATAGTAAAAACATGTGAAGTGTAAAGAGTTGCTGCGAGAAATAAACTCCCAGTTAGCGTACCGATGTTTTTTTCTTCTCAAAGCAGATATTGGTTTACCAGAATGTTAAGATAAAAATGTTTCATGTTGTTGCTGTTTATATTGCTGTTGTGGATAAAAATGGGTTGGAAAATCTAGCGGAAAAGTAGCACTGCAGAAGTACTTACGTCACGTCTATGTCATGTGTAACGCTATAAGTATGCTAGTATGCATCAAAGAGAAAGGGTCCCTCAGGTTTCTAATACGATAGGGTTTTTCATTCCTGCTCCTCTTTCATCCTCTGGTTAGAAAACGGAAGTAGAGATGGTATAGTTAATACTATAAGTGTGCCGATGATGATGATTCAATTTATAGTCCAAGTATCTAGATGTTGTAAGGAGGGCTGTATGAGTGGTGGCGGTGGTGTATAATAAACGTCGTTTCGTTATAGCTCTGCATATCACTCCGTACGCGAAATACTCAACAGCGGCACTAGATTATGGGGGAGTTATATAAAGTCAAAGGGCGAGTGAGCGGCAGCGACGGTACAGTTAACTAATGAAAATGCAATTTATTTAATTAGCGATGGAGTATCAAATTATCAAATTTATCTAAAAGTACAACACCACTCACAAAGCCGCATATACAATCCGTTGTAAATACATAGAGACATACTTTTTGTCTCTCTTCTATTTGTACGTTCAGGCTCATTTCAAATCGTAAATATTATAACAATTCGATTTTCCTTTTGGTTGATGCTTGTTGACATAACTGCAAACTGGTTGTAAGGAGCAGTTAGCAGCTCAAACTATCAATCTATTCGCCAATTTTAAGCATATTTTGTATGGACGGTTGGTTAGGAGTAATTGCTGATAGGATAATGTTTTTGTGGGTTTGCTTATGCCAGAATGCCTCACCGTCATGCCTAAGGGGAAATGTCATTAAAAACTTTTAAATCTGTTCCTCTGGTATATAAATGGAATGGAAAAGGAACTACATACCATGCATGCATACCAAGATAATTGAGCACGTGTCTATAATCTTTCGAACAAACCAGTATAATTCATAAAGAATCGTGAGATTGAAATTATTTCCTATTTCCCCGGCCCCACCAGTTATGCTTTCACCTATTCTGTGGCAATTACAGTAAAACATTATTGTATGCAGTGATTTCGTTTAAATCGTCGATATTACAACTCTCTAGATTTGAATTTAAAAAATATATAGAAAATGAAAACATTTGATACTCTATCTTTAATCAAATGTAGAAACCCCTAATGATGAAACTTTTAATAAGTCGCCACTTGCAACTTTAAGACAATGTAAAACCGTTGTAGCTTGATTTTATATTAAGAATACTAGGTGGCAGGTCAAGCTGTCTCCTTTCCCTTTAAGCTACTACTGCAGATTTTCATATGCTAAAAAATTATCTTGAGTTTCTTCTAAGGAGTTTTGGAAAGCAAGCAGATCTTTGTGCCGTTTGTTTTGATAGGAGTGAGATGCAAGGGTATTGTGATTTGAAATGGGCCTGAGTAAAGATGCGGGAGAACGTATGCTCTCAATAGAATCTTCAATGTGTTTACTGGAACATTTACTCCAGAAAACTTTTTTCGCATTCCAGTATTTTTGCTCGGACTGGGGTAACTTGAAACCAGTTTCCGCTTTGACCGTTTTCGTAAATTGAATTTTAAGTTCCACTCTTGAATATAGAAGCGGTATGAAGGAGAAATTAATTTGGCTAATTAAGTTATATGGCATCAAGTTTATCTACTTTCGAAAACTTACAAGTAGATTTGTATCTCTTGAGCTGCTGAAGAGGGCTGTTGTTTACATCATAAAATGTCCTCGTCGTTGCCCCCATATGCTAGAGTATAATTAAGTAACTATAAGAAGGATAATTATGTATTTTTTTGCAAACTTTGCAATCGCGAATTATTGCTAATTGCTTTTATTTTTATTACATATTCGAGCATGATGTTTAAATTGTGTCAAATTTCTACCGTAACTGATGCTTTGGTATATGTAGCCTACTAGTTTGGCCCGAAAGAGTTAAGTAATTAGACAATACACATTGGAGATTCTTGAATGTAGCCTAGTAGTTGGTTTAGGCATGCTGACGCATTTCGTTTCTTTAGAATTAATTAATTTTGTGCAATTACTTGGATTTTCATCTATTTAAAAAACATTATGATTATTTTGATACAGCCAAACATACCTACACACGGAACGGTAATTTGTTTAAAAACCAAAACAGTATTTAAACCAACCGTGTATGCGTGGAAGGTTTATAAGAATAATAAATTACCGCTGCGTCACTAAAGGCCATGGATACGAGCAGATTTATGAATGAAATTCCAAGATAATCCCACAACATTAATTGTTCAACTTTTCCCGCTTATGAACATTAGTAATGCATATTCTGTTCATTGAGACGGAAATGCAAGCTTCATTCAATAAAGCTAAATTTTCTTGAAATATAAGTCTGAACAAATTTATCCCGTAGATTTGTAGATGATAAAACACGTGAATCTGCATGTGAGAAGCAGATATATATCACGTTCCCCCACTTTGGAACTACAATTGTCAACTGTCCTTTCTATTTATTATTTAACATGGATAATAATAAAAAATCTGTACATCACAATATCGGAATATGGTGCTGTGTAATCCATAAGTCGATATCAAGTGACATTTAATTCTAACCATTGTAACTCCTTATACCCCTATCAGTTGTGTTCAGGTTTATTATTTTTGCTTTGCCATTCCGCACTGGAAATGCATACTATGAACTTGATAATCATTAGATATGAAGTCTTACGATTTTCGAATTATAAATAGGAGGTTATATTATGTATTATGTTGCTGATAATCCTCTTATATATTTGTATTTGTGGACTGCGAGCTGTACAGAAGATCATCAGAAAAAAAATTTCCTCAATCTCAATAAAGTTATTCTACTGTGTGGCAGACTTTTTAAAATTCTTCTTAACATCCAACGTGGATAATTAATTAACCAGACTTTATCTCTTCATATTTATTCTGCGTTGTTTACGCATTTTTTGAAGCAAACGGTAAACCGAGCTTCTGGATAATTATTAATATTAATTTTTACATATATTGTACTAGCTTTTGTATTCGATTTCTTCATTTTTTAATAAGTAGATTTTATACGGCCTTCTTATAATGCATTCTTGCTATTTATACTTCTTAAAATACAAAGTACCATAATCCATAATCATACGCGATAATAATAATATAAAAGAAAAGATCAGAAAAAACGTTGTCTGATGATTGGTAAGTAACTCGAGTAGTAAATTATTTCATGAATAGAAACAGAGTGCCTTTATCGGAGAAATATTGGATGAAGGAACTTTATTACTTCATTTCATTCCTGTTTCATCGTTCAGAATTACTTCTTTCGCACAGACTTTAATAAACCGGTACAATAGGAGTAGCGTAAGTTGACAAAGGCTAAAAATTATTACCAACCTTTTTCTACCACAGAAAACACGCATACCAAATTTCAAAAGAATCCGTCAATCCATTCGGGAGATATCGCTTTGACTGACGGACAGGTAGGACAGACACGACAAAATTATAAAGCAGCTTACGTTACCCAATAATTAATAACTTTATTCATTGGATCATTTATCTATGCCTTTCAATAAGGATTTCATAGGATAAACGATTTCTGATACTACTTTATACAAGTATAATTCTTAATTAAAATTTAGCGTCTAAAAAATCCAAAGAATATTGCAACTATCTTAACGTAAAATCCATACGTAAACAATTTCTTTTACTGCCTTTCCTAGGCTGAAATGAAAACCAATTGAATAAGCTGGAGACTTTTCCTACCGATGATGGTTAAATTATTCGTCAGTTACTATTTATATATTTTCTTCATTTTTTATTAATAATAAACAAAAAAACTTGTCCTTGTCAACATCAACATCGTCAAATGTTCCCCCTCCCGTGAATTAACGTCGTGACAGTGAGAAAATATACATATGGTGTGGTGGTGAAGGATCACTGAAACGAAGCATGAAAACAAGATAAATTTATTATTTTGACATAAACTTAAATGTATCCCACTTTGCCCATCTAATGCAAACAGCATATTAAACATCAGTGTTAAACTATTAAGTATTATCGTCTAAATAGCAAAACTTTCTTCGATTCGAACACCGAAAAATCAATGTTTATATAGAAAACGGCATACGAAACCCGTGCAATCGAGCAATTGTGCGATTTTTCCAACGCTAAGGGTGTTAATTTAATTGTATCATTATAATATAATAATGTACATTATCTAACAATATGTGTTTTTCATACATTTCTGAATCACTGTCTATTCTAGTTTTTTAAATCGTTTTTTGTTTGCTTGATCTTTCTGTAAAACTATAAATAAACATTTCATATGTAACAATTCTTGACAAAGGAGAACGCTTGGATGGGCGAAGGTGAGAAAGTTTCAAGTACGGTAATGATTAAGGTAGAAATGCTCAGCCAGAGTAGCAAGACCATAATGTTTGCTGTTTTACGCAAATATATAACAAGAAAATCGCACGTGACGAAAGGATTCATTTGACAGTACAATGATGCAATGGCGATGACAATGCTTACCGAAGCTGAAGAAAAGAGTTATGTTTTGTGTTTATGATAGTAATTCTACTTTATTGCAGGCTATATTTCATCGTCATATCTTCTCAACGTTTAGTTCTTAGTAAAATTTGTCAATTATCTAGTTTCCGATTTTCGTGTAAAACTCAAGTCCTACGAGGCGAGGACAGACTCTCTTCGAAAAATAGTTATATAACTTGTTTACCTCGTTTTTTTCCTAGGAACATAAATATTGTGATATTTGATTGCGTTACTACATACAGTTTGTCTTTTAGTTCTTAGTTAGTCTGTCTCCTGACGAATTTCATTATGTTATAAGTTGTGTGAATGAAGTGTGGTGCAATCTAGTACTTGTGACATTTGAAGGCTGCATATGTCTTGCATGAGATTCGCTTCACAGAATTATTCTACTCTAGTATACGTAATTTTGAATAAATTGGATAAACCAATAAGCACATTTGGTGCTTTCAAACGAATTTTTTTATTTACGAAGATTTTCTATTCTTTAGAAGTATTATAAGGGCAATTAAACCAAGAAACCATTATGTTGTGACTGCCAACGCTTTAAAAAGAATCGAATCATTGGGCATTACAGCATGATTATGTAATGTAAAAGCCTTGTTGCCAAATATATTATATAAAACAGGGAGAAATAGGAAGGAAATTCTTATAAAACACGAAGGAATGACTTATATAACCTCATGTAAATTGCATTATTACAGTAATCTACAGTAAGTCACCAACTTACATGGGTGAACGGAAGCTCAAGTTTCTGCAGTTGTGCTCACTTTTATCGATATCTCATCTGTCTATCAGTTCATTTTGCTGGTCTCATCCGAGATTTTGCAACCCTATCGACTTCCACCAAATGAGTCGACCCTCAGGATAGCATAACGAAAGTAGTTGTATATGTAACAAATGCCACCTATTAGGTCTAGATCATTGAAAAGTAAAAGTAAATTTTGCAAAGTACAAAAAAATGGAGATTACTTCGAAGAAAAAGTTCTGGGTCAAACTTTTCTCTCTGGAGCAGAAACGAGATAGAACTAAAAGTTGTCCAAATGGAGAGATTTTGATGAGCATGCATTGCAACAACAGCAACTTCGTAGCCCGAATTTAGTGACTATAACTGACTGAAATTGTGCCACTACGCCTCACATTTTAATGTCTCCTTTGCATCTTTATCTCTTACTAATGCCGTTTGGGGCATTATTGCACACGCTTGATTTATATTATAAAGTGCTTGTCGAATGTAGATGGCAGCTTTTCGATATCCAATAACAACTATACGGCGTTACACCATTTATTAACAAATCGATAAAAAAAATTACTTGTGTAAACATATTTTGTTCATTCTGACTTGTAACACTTTGGCAAATATAGACTACGAGTTTTGACTGATGCTATATTGAATGGGGTTGTGGTCGTTTTAGACAAATCGGTAGTTTTAAAACCCTTTAATCACAAATCTGGTCTGGTAGCAATGTCAATGAACTTTCTGTCTCTGTTTTAAACGACTGTCTGTTCAAGGTTGTCTTGTTTAGCATTATTTAAGATAATTTATGAGGAAATAACATGTAATCAACTTCGTCTGACCAGAAATTGAACCATGTATAAATGAAATTTGCTGCAGTTTGCAGAAAGTAATGCAGACTACATTTGCCTTGCCCCTGGTAAGTTAGTTTCTGGTTTAAAATTATTGCATTTTGCAAGTTTGAGACATGATCAATTCTAAAACTTCTAAGTAACGATTTATCTAGTGAGTGAATGGTAATGACATAGCGCTTACATAAAATTATCCCGGATACAAAAAGAGCGACAACGATGATTCGCATTCAATTTTAACGACTGAGCAGGTTCATGATTAACTATTGTATGAAAGGAAGACACGAAAAAATAAGACAATTTTACGTCATCACAGCCAATTTTTATTTTATTTTTTCATTTCCGCACAAAAATTTAGTACATCTTGTTGCCAATTCTGTTCACTTACGCAATTTTATTTTTATAATGACGACAGGGGGCGACATTTATATACAAACATACATAGTACAGTACAACATATAATGTATTATACACTTTAAATTTATACAGTTGCATTAATAAATAGTAATATGAACAAGAATTTATCTTTTCATTAAACTATCATTAATAGACCGTAGCCTAATTTATATATATTATACATATATATAATATTATTTTAATATACTAGCCGGTTAGACTTTTATCAGATATCTTAATTTAGTACGTTCTCCAGAATATTACAACAATACTGTAATTTTTGCCAATATGTTTCACTGAAGTGATCGATTATTTAACATTGTATATTTTTGTATTTTCTGTTTTATCTTTATAAATATTTCAGTATTTAACGTTTTACTTATGTATTGTACATTACAACGTATGATCATTTCTTATTCAAGCATATCTGTAATATAGTTGAATTTTTATACCTGCCTGGGCTGCCTAGCGACATCGTTGTAAAACTGTTCTCTATATTTTTCCATTTCCATCGATATTAGTTTGGTAGCAAGCAAAAATAAAAGTATTATCTGACATCAGCTCCATTCATTGTTTCTTTTATGTACACATAGAACATCTATAAGTTCTTTCGAATGAAGCTTGAAACCCAATCTTAAAGTAATTTAATGAATGAATAGTAATATAGTTTTATTGTTGTAATGACATTTATCTGCGTTAATAAGTAACTATTTGTGAGGTACATTCATTCATCCAATTTCAAGGTACAGTGTGTATCCATCCCATAACAATATATTATGCTCCTGATATAATAATTAAAGAAAAACAATTTCCATTAATTTATAAAATTAAAGGATCAGTACACTACGAGTATAGTTATTTACAAAATCAAATTTGTGCTTGTATATCACCAGTACTTTAATGTGTTTCCCAATTGACAGGAAATTGGTGATGCATTTTGTTAAAGATGTTTGAAGGTTTTTTATTATACTTTTATGTAGAAACTTTTAAGATTCATTTTTCTGAAGGACTAGAATCACTAGACACTTTCACTATACATTCAATCAATAGTTGAGTCCCACGCAAAACTTTCACTTTTTCTTATTAAATAACTATTTTTTTCACATACATGTATATATTATAACTCAAGATTATCACTACCTGAAACAAACAGCAAACATTAATTTAATTCTAGCAGATTAAGTTGTAAGTTCCGGTTAATTGATTTATAATTTGTTTTGTAATTGGCAAGTTTTTTTCTTTTTATGATTATAACTTAAGTAAATACCATTCATTTATATTCTTGCTAGTACGCGTAATCCACACTGTACGTGTATGTGCTTGCGAAAAATGTATTGTTACATATTTTCTCTGTAAAAATCCTATGAGTACATTTAGTAGTACTGGCTCTCGACCACTATTTGCGACTTAAGGAGGATTGAAGTAGCTACTCCAAAAATATTTGGTTGCTATGCAATCCTTTCCTATTTGACATAGCATTATATTATAACTAACCGATCTTAAAGACCCTTTATATATAATAGTAGCAATTACAAGTAGGTAGCAATTTTTTTGGGGCATTTTTGTTTGTTTTTTTCATCATAATAAATCTAAGTAAATGCGACCCTAAATTTAGACGAGCAATTACTTAATTATTTAATTAATGTTTCTTTTCTTATCCCTGTTTTCAGACAATGCTTTTTCTCTGACTTGTTCAATTTAGCGATGCTGTTGAATTTAATATTACAATGGAATGGACTTTTACTTAGATTTGTTAGTTTGTTTGGAGAAATGAAGAAAACTAGTTGCATCATTCACTCACTCTTCCTTGTTGATTCAGTTGTTCAGTTATTTCTAAGCATCATCAGTCTTTGGGTTTGCTTGTGGTGTTTCTTGTTGCAGCAACTTCCTCAATTTTCGCTTACATTATTTTATATTACAGCTAGATAAATATCCCGGTGATTAAACAAAATACTCATTCTCTTCCTTCTCCAGCTCCCCAACCATTGAGATTATTTTGAGGTACCTTATGACGTAGTGAAAGTTAGTACAAAAGTGTAATGTATCTTTTATGTTACGACGATGTAAAAGTAAAGTAGAGTTGAATAAGCACCCGTATGACTACCTTTATATATAATATGCATCTGTACAGAGAATTTTGACCTTTCCTATATTTACTTTTTATCTTCTGATAAAATATTTGTATATGGATGTACATACCTAGTTGCAAGATTTATTATGATTAATTATTCGTTTAGCAAAAAGCATTGACGATTTATAGTACAGACTAGAAGATATTTGCAATATACTTCATTTAAATTGTAAAAACTTGTGAAAACATTGCAAAATAAATATGTACTTAGGCAGTTCATTTTACCGGCACATTGGAACAAACATGAGAACGGAATGAAGGTAGGTGGAATGATGTTCAAATGGGAAGTCAAGTATCAACTGTTGGGGGGTTCAGTTCAAATTCAGCAATAAACTAACAACTGAATAACTGAAGGTTTTTTCGTAATTGCCCTCTCG
>JAQFYG010005053.1:0-10319 GCA_034694325.1 Entomobrya corticalis
ATTAAACAATGTAGACACTTATGTATTGAATTAAACACAAGTACAATGTATAATGCCGAAATTGTCTCATTGGTAAAGCATGCATCTGTTCTCTGTAAACTGACAATCATCCAGAATTTTGTAGGGAAATATATAAAACTGATATAACACTTTCCGTGAAAACAAAATCATTAGAAAAGAAGATTCTAAACAAAAGGGAAAGGTTAAAGCTGTCCATTGCTACCTAAGCAATCAATAAGTTTAAATTATTCTTTTAAGCTCAATTGTAAAAATTAATGGCTATGTTTAATCATTTGGCCTGCATTTTAGTGAGTACCCTAAGTCGAGTTTTGCTCCATTAAATACAACATTGTTTACATATTTGATATTTTATTTGACTCGAGTAAAGCAAAAAAATATCTAGATGAGTCTGATCTTATAATTTATCTACACATAATGGCATGTTGCTGTTTTATAAGCGACTATAAAATAGCCTCATGATATACAAAATACTTGCATTAATGGCACAATAACATGCAGAAAACTGACTAATTCTAACTTTGTAAAGATACATGTGGTAAAATAAGCCGTTTTTAAGTAAAAAAAGGAAATTAATTAAAGGCGGTTTCTCGTTGTTAGTGAACATGAAACGAGCAATGTAGCAATAAAAGTGACGGTCATTTTCTCACTGACCATTTGCTTCTACATAAGTGCCCGTATGTATGTTCAAAAAGAACTATCACTGACAACAATTGTGAATGAATACAAATTACATAGACTTGAAAATATTCATACTATTTTGATAAATACCTACGCTTATATGTCGACTCAACTCTGAAAATAAAATAATTTTAGTCTACGCTGTCCTTTATGTCGCTGGTGCAAGGTGTAATTGCTCTTGTTCTGTTTACACGTACTAGATGCACTCATTATATAACAGTAAGTACATTAAATGCGTAGTATTTACAAAGAACAGACGAGCCCTTAAAATCCAAAATTTCGTATATTTACCTTGTGTTAATTTGCACATGCTTTTTCTGATATTTTTTTTTCATATGATTCAATAAAAAGCTGTGCATTTTTAGCTCTTTTGAATGTTAGTGTCATTTTACCCAACACTTTAAAAAACTGTGCTCCATTTCTTCAAGCAATCTTTCTGATTTTTCAATTAGCTGTGAAGTTTTATTGCCGACAATAATAACTGTATCTTTGTTGCTGCCACACTATTAAAGCATTGCATATTATTAATATTAGTATTGTCGTTTTTATCGCATACATTAATTCACTTCTACTTATCTTTTTATTCGAATACAAACACGCATGGTTTCAGGTTGACAGACTTCATTGCACTCTTATTTCTGCTACGTTTTTTTGTTTGACTGAAAATAAGAGGTACAAAAGTATCAGGTTAATTTCAAGACCATGTTAAGATGTAACAATGTTTTATTATTATCTTCTCAACAATAAACAGAAATATGATGATGATGATGATGATGATGGGGAGCAGCGGTAGGTAAATGGTAAATATGATTGTTATTGTAGTATCATTGCATTTTTGATGTTGTTGACAGTCCACAGTCCATACACTTTGTTGTTCATTTTTTATTATTATTATACATTTAATAGTTAAAAACGTGAACCAAAAAAGCATCTGACTAAACTGAATGAAGGAAAGAACCCATTTCCTTTTACGCAATCATCCTTTATGGCAAAAAACATTCGTAAGAAAAATCAAGATGTCTGAGTATTGCATACGCTGGCTTTGTTCAACGCAACACTTTATTTATACGCGCTTCATAGATTATTGGACCTCTTAACATATTATCAGTATTCAGTATACAGTATACTAGAACGATATACCGTGCCGTTGGACTTTTTATGGTTATTTATAAATACAGTCTAATTTTTGGATTGCTGTTATTTAATACTTGCATAAATAAGCATAAGTATGCATGCGCAAATTAGTATTTGCTTATGTTTCATGCTGAGATATCTTTTGCACCTTTTTTAATTTAAAGAACGACATCTCGTATCACGTCTCAACTTGACTTTGTACTTAATTCTTGCGTTTTGGGGCTGAATACTTACACCAAAAGTGCCCCTTCTTGACAGGTTTTTATGTAACACAGATATTATTAATCGCCCTTTTATTATTTTTATTCTATATTACTCTTTTCGATAATACATATTTTCCTGAAATTATCAAATTCATTATTCATTAAATCTACTCGGCGACTAAGCATAGTGAGGATTTTTTGCTGCAATAAAAATGAATGAAATGTAAAGTAGACGTCGACAGCCGAATGCGTAGCGTTTTTGGGCTAATTTATAATATTTATATCATGTCAATACAGTTGTTTAGTACATACTTAATGATAGAAAGATATATAGAAATAGTATTTTTTGTAACAATATATTAAGCACATCCGATTCGATTACAACAATTCATCTTTTCTTATCAGATTGCTCGAATTACAAAGCAAATCCATGAGATTCATTAATGCACTATCTATGTTGCACTCTCAGTTTCAGAATCCTTGCTGCACCATCATCATTTATACTGTTTGAACGGTGAGCTGATGAAACAGAATATTACACCCTTTGTGCTGTAGATATGTAATTTGCTTCTAAAGCGTTAAGCTTTTAAATATATCCAATGATAACAGTGTGCCATTGTATCATATACTGATCATTCAATGCTTAGTTTTAATCCTGGCTATTAGTAGCTTATACTAATTAATTAATAAAAGGTGATACAAAACATACGAGATCTTATGCTCTCTATTCAAGTGAAACAATGTGAACAGGTATGTACATAAACATGTACTGATGTCCATTGATAAAAGTGTTGAAATAAGTACTCTTTTACCTATTGATTGTCGCCTGATTGGTTTCAACATGCATACAATTTTTTTTCTTCATTTTCTAGGAATCTGAAATTTATTTTGTTAAAATTAGCCTTTTTTCTTTTATACAAATAATCTGAAATTTAAAGTTGCCATTCACTAATTTTTTTTCTTGAATGATCATTTTTGTTGCTGTTGTTGCATCATGGTCTTAACAGTGCCTAATAATAATTGCAGGGTAGAGACTGAATATTTAAAAGTGAAGCAATGTTGATGAGGGAAGTGCAGCAATAAGAGCAAAAAACAGTTAATTTATTGGTCGTACAGAATGCACTGCATGATTAAAATTATTACTAGTTATGAATATTATTATTGTTTGCTACGCATCAACAGCATGATAAAATGAATGTGTAGCAAACAGCATGTATTCACTGTAATAACAGCAGATTATCTCACTATCAAAGTAAGAAATTAAAGTGCATTTTAGATAATAAGCCGTTCGTGGACTTGAGGCCAACTTCTGAAGAGGTTTTATATAACATCTATTTTTGGTTAAAAAGGAGTAAGGGATGTATGCTGCTGCTGGCCAGATGAAGAACGGATGAAACGATTTTTTACGCTTCGGCAGGAAATTTGTTAGCATTCTTTAACATCTGTCTGAATCTAAGTCGACACTGAGAATATACGTTAGTACAATAATAAAAAAATTCAGAATAATATTAACAAGAAAAATTACTATTTCAATAGTAGTTTGTGCGTGCATGAGAAGCTGTGACAGATACGCAAAACATGAATCTTTACAAAGCAATTATTCCCTCCTCACGCATTTGTACATTCCACTCTTAAAGTGAGCACGGGCACATGACACACGTGGATATTAATTTAGCATTGCTGAAATTGGGAAAAATAATAATAATTTGACATTTCATATTGTAACGAGCATTGTGCTTAATATTCTTAAAATAGTTATTATATAAGTGACAAAGTTCGTAAGTAGGTCAACAAAGACAAAAATTCAGTTAAATTACTGGCAATAGAAATCATTAGTAACGGAGAAAACATCAAAATTTATAAATATGTAATCAAATTTTTCATTCTTCCCTTTTGACAAAGTCCAGATAAACAGATGATGCCATAAACATTGCCACATTTATTGCCTGACATTACTTCTGAGTTACTTTCAGATCTGCAAATGTAGGTAAAAGTGTAAGCCCGATTCGAGACATATTTTAAAATATATCCCAGCGTGTTTATTTCACTGCAGATTGGAGGTTTTGTAGATCTTTGAAGCTTATAAAATGTCAAAATTTCATACCAAATATCTGGTTGTACTTATTAGCACTAAAAATTTTAAAAATAAAACTGAAATCTGTGGTGTCGAGAGCAAGTAGGCACAGGCAATTTTTGCTTCTATTAATGGTTTGAAATAAAGACGTCCTTAAATATTGAATGAGTAACTATCTGTGTTGTGTTGTTATTTTGCTAAGACGTTATTTCTGTAAATCAACAATAGCACTAATATTGATCTGCATTAGTCAAGGAATTTTTATTAGACTTACTTAACTTAACAAGACTAAAATCATTGAATTTTGGGGTGATAACAGAATCAATTTTGATAAAATTTACTGCTTAATTTTCAATGTAGTATAATGCATTTTGCAGTCACTAAGCATAATATATTAGAATTCGGAAAATATTTAGGATTACTTAACCATAAACGATGATAGCCAATCAAGTATCCAAAATACGTATATATGGAACATTTTTAAGTTCATGTTTTGCACACAAAATGTCTATAAAAGTGACATTTATAGTAACAAGTTCGATTACTCAAATTCAGGGTACTCACACTTAAAAAGCATGATGTCTAAGATGAAATTTAAATTCGTTTACTCCTGCTCTTATTTCAAAGATTTGGAAGGCCGATCAGTGAATTGGTGGTTTCTAGAAGCATAGCTCAATGATACCTGAGTTTTGACACGAAATCGACAACTGGGCTGCTATGTATTCCTACTGTTGTAATGAATTTGGTGACGAATTCATGCTTAAAATTTCACTTTCTGTGGTTTTACTCCTCACACCAATTTGGTTTCTCTGCCACAAAATAATAAGGAGTAATGACGATGTGTGTTGATAAGAATGCTGATGTGGATATGTGTCAACACCCATAATATACTACTATTGTGCATTCATCTGTTGAGGACCGGAGTTTATAGTTAGGTTCCAATTTTCGAACAATATTTACGAGTAACGAGTGATCAGTGATTGTTTTGTCCTAGTGAAGGTTCTACAGTTGTTAGGAAACTGAAAATTTAATATAATTTTGGTTGTGGTCACTAAATGGAGCACTGTACATGCATATTTGGGTGAAATGTTGCTACATCGTGTAAGGTTGCACCATGTTATTATTATGTTTTGATGACTATTAGTCAGTTTTGCATTCATACGAATAGTAATACACTTGTAGTCATTACAAATTTGCAAAGTGATCGGTTTTTCATTCCATTTTTATCAAATAAAAAGTAAGCACAAATATATCATGCAACAGTATGCTTAAATTTTAAAGTTAGCCATTAGGACAATTTGTCCCTTAAGTGCTAAATGCAATATTTAGAATATTGTCTTTGAGGTCTTGAAAAATGTGTACTTATTTGCTTTGATGTATACCACAAATATATAAGAATATGTATTTACTGGTGAAAATCGATCGACTTATGCGGTACAACGTAAATAGTATAAATTATAATGACCAATTTTGCTTACCGTTATTTTCAGTTGTTGTTGTAAGGCTACAAAAGCAATAGTTAGATGTTAGATGAATGAATTTTATAGTATGTTACGTAAATATACAATTGAAATTTTGATACCTATGTAACCTTATAAAAATTTCAATGTCCTTTTGGTAACAAAATTCGGCAACTTGACCTAATATTTTACCAAATTGTATGAAAAAGTTTAGTGAAAAGTGATACCTGACGTCATGCATATGTTACCGGATATGAAGCTGTATTTAGCAATTAATTTTGAATCCTAGTTTTTAGTAATGAACATGGATAATTATAATTTTTACCATCAAACTTTTTCGGAAGTCCGAAATAATTGTATACTTTGTTGTTTACCATCATGCTAATTTTATCGCAATAGCAAGATTTTCCACGGCATTTCACAAGACCCGTCAAAACTCTCACCATGGTTTCCATGAAATAATATTATGCGCGGACTTTACATTAATTCCAAATTATTACTATGTCTGTCCCAAATGGGATGTCATTTGGAATTGTCCTCCTTCATTGTAAAAATAAAATGATGGGTTATTGAACAAGGCAAAATGAATATTGTGTTTCTTCTTGTGCTTGATCCAGTCAGTTGGTCCAGTTCTCACGATAAAAATTAGAGGGGAAAAATTCATTATTCTTTGGTGGCAGGTTGCTATTGCTGGTTCACCCCTTGCCATTATAGCTTTCCTTTGTTGCTGCAACAACAACAGTTGGAGTGAAGTCGGAGGAGGTAGTATTCTAATTTACGCTTTAGTATCTTCTTGTGTGGAATCATATTATTTTGTTGTGCGGTATAAATAAACAAGCAATTTCGATGGTGATATGATTAGCTTGCATTTTTTACTATTTTAATGTCATGCCTGTTGGCTGGTAATATTATTACGCTTATCTAAGGTGTAATGATATTACCACAGATCGTTAGCATTGTATGACGTATGTATGTGTCATGTCATGCATGCATACTGATGAACAGTCACAATCCGTTCATCATTTCACGGAGGACGCGGTAGGATGACATCTTAATCCGAATGCAATATGATTCTAATGTTTCATGAAATGAGAATATGATTGTCATAGTGAAAGATCAAAGAAAATACAAATAGAAATCAAACATCAAGACAGTTACTTTGGTGACCATCTTTCTTCCTATTGTATGCAATCATATGCTGTATTTATGCAACTTCACTATTATTGGGTTTGATGTATTCTTGAACGGAGCGTTAATCATGATATTTGTAGCAGTTGTTTTGTTGTATTTGTAGCCAATAGTTTTAGGTGTATATAATCTTATCATCATATGACCGGTTCTTGATAGTATGTAGTAGGTAGTTTCACTTCAGCTCACAGTAATAAAAGAATGAGAATTATAAATTTTACTTTAAAATGCCACAACATTGGCTCTTTATCCAAAATCAGTACACTCGCTTCTCGCACTACAAAAAATTGCACTTATGTACAATATACATACACTGTTTTTTAAAATTGACAGCTTCACATATGAAAACAACACTTCAAACCCAAATAGTTAGTTTTTCAGAGTGCTGCAAACCATTCAATTCTTGAAAATATTTTTAAAAATAAATATTAATTCATACTTGCAACTTGCGTCAAAAACTTCCTAGGCAAAGTGTCGTGGTCGATAGTAATGCAATAATTTTTTTCCGAACTTGACGATCGTTGGAATTTTGCACCAAGGGTAGACGTGAAATATTGAAGGTAGATAATGCATAATGAGTTATAGCAAAAGAAACATAAGATATTGTTGTGGGAGAGTGCAAAAACGATCGTTTTCTAGTTTTTGCTTGTTGCTCAAAGAGAAGTAGAGCAGTCGAGCCCAATGAACCATGGAGAAAATGCAACATTGTAAACGCTTGATATTGGTATCACTTTTAAGAAATCGCACACTGTGAAAACACTTGATTAATGGAAAATGTGACGATGCAGTATTGTCGACCAACTTGATTTGTGATTTTAGAAGGTACATTTACATTATATATAAGAAAACATAATAGTATAAGTATAGCAACATATATAAAGTATATGTGCTTATATATGCAGTGCACATACTACATGAAGTTGTCACCATAGCGACGTGCGCGCGGTGTCGATTGTCGATAAATGAGATCTGAATGCAGTTTTTCAAGAGTAAGTGTAATAGCATTTCATATTGACGAATGACGTTAATCGCTTGTCGTGCATCTTCACAATAATACCAGGACTTCATTCAGACTGTACTTGCATGCATAAATCGTAGGTTGCATACTCTCGCTTATGATAAGAGAATTTAAAAAATCACTGTCGATGTCAAATTCCATGATGTATGTAGTTTTGTCGTTTTCTAAAGAATCATAGTATACTGGTAGCGGCCTTAAGGCTGATACTTTAATTTCGTCCCAGTTCACGTACGTAATGCTCTGGTTGTTTCACTTTTGGTCACCACCGTCATCACATTGCATTTGATTATCATTAGCAACTTTAAAAGCCACGTGAACTAACAGATTTAACGCATGCTTACCTAAGGTTAATACTAATGATTAGAATAATTGGGATTCTTACAAGTGGAAATCTTTATTGAGCTCTGCATAATATTTAGTATTAATTAGCTTTAAATATTAAAAGTACTAATGTGTGAGTTTAAGCAATCCAAATTTTGTTTGTGACTGTTCTGAGGCCAATGACTAATTTCATCTACAAAATTGCATTTATTCAAGGCTTATAGTGTGGATAGTTTTAAGATATTATTAGTTTTGCAAGATTAGGCTTGATATAAGATCAAATGAGAGAAATGAGACCTTCTTGTTTCCGTGGAATAATATGAATAGGAAGTTATAGTCTCGTAGGTTTCTGTTGTTAAAGATATAATTAAATTATCACTTCTATCTTTAAACAGCAAACGACAATCCAAGCAAATTTCTTTTGACTATTGTATATTTTTATCCTCTTTTATAAATGTCAGCCTTGTCCTTACAAATTTGTTTGCCATGATCTACAATTCACATACATTATAACAATTGCTATTAGTTTTTGAAATGAGGAACAAGCATAACAAAAGTTGACTGCACTGCAATGAATAAATTCAAACCATTTTGATCCTGATCTTGAAAAGCTGGTTTCAAGTAGAAAAGGTGAAGTTTAAAGACGCTCACAATTTCACAAAAGTACGTTCATACATAAGTCAATTGTGTATCGAATCGCTCTTTTATTTACTAATTCAGCATGGTGCTTTTTCATTCATACTATGACTAGCTTTTTTCTGGATGAGTTGTCTTTACTTTAGTCTTAGAATAGTTTCTGATGCATCATTTCAACAGTAACGGTGACATCATGACAAACTCTCTCTACGTTCATCTATATCTTTTGCAAGTAAAAATGTTAATTGCATTGTTTTCTAGTATAAGATATATCAGACTTACGTTTGATTGTTAATCAAGGGCACACAACATGTTGTCACCTTATCCTGACACATCGTTTCAGCTTTTTACTTGTTGACATGCGACAAATTGGCCAAATTTTTATTTGGACACAGTTTCCTTTGACTTAATCACAGTTGAAAATACGAAAAGTTACACTGTTGCAAAAATAGCAAATACAATTATTGCAAAGCCACACGTCAATTCTTAACAATAATATATATGTATGTACTTATAACCAGTGGAGCACGTATATTCACTAGCTACAATCCTTTAGAATCCATGAAATCAAATAAACAACGTGAACACCAGGCACACTAAGACTTAGAATTGGTCATCGTCCATAGTTCCTTCCCGTCCATATCGGAAGTAATGAACTAGAATTTAAGAAAATTCGAAAAATTGGCATTGTAATTGAAGCTTTAAGCAATTTTTATACGCATATTTATGCAATACGAAATCCATCATTTATTATAAATCACATACTTAGTGAGCTCTGGAATTTAAACCCCATAAATCTGAAAAATAAATTTATATTAAAATTAAACAAACTCAAATTCGCAAAGACCAACCCTTTGATTCTACTTCTTAGCAAACATAATGCATGACATTATTGACTTTTGAAACATAATTTTGATGACGTTCCTTGATTGAACCCAGCGATGCAGAACCAAATTGGCCTTGACGCTACTGAGGGTCTCCTTCGTCAAAAACATGTCAAAAATGCTGATTGAAGGTTAAAAATATTCAGTGAGCTTGCATGATTTCAATCGTTCATTGATGCTGCTTTACCACAAGCACAAATATATTATAATGATTCGGGATTTTAGGCATGTTAAGTTATGGGGGAGTGTATCCTATTGTCTTTTTACTGTTTGACTGGTTAAGATGAAACATTCTTGCCTCGAAATGCAAACACTTTGTCATTTCCTTGTTTGTTTTACAAATGGAACGGTTTTATACGGAACACGCGAGTGTTTTGTTAAAGCTTTAATTAAGGCTTATTCACCATGATTCAGCCGTTTTCGGATAAACTGACTAGGCAAAACGGAAAATACATATTTTACTTAGGATTTGTGTTGTGTTGCTTCTAAAAATGCTTTGTTAATCTCCAAGTTTCCGCAAAGACAAATGTATTCACAACAAAATGTTTTTCGGATTTCTGGTTTTATTATTTCCTGATCAAATCGTCGTTTTAACTTTTACTAGAACTTCTGAAGAATTAAATGTTAAAGAACCTTAGCAGCTTAGGGTTCATTAGGTGGCCATGATTCCCATAGTTTTCTTATTATAACTATGGTTTGATA
>JAQFYG010005054.1:0-10318 GCA_034694325.1 Entomobrya corticalis
TGCTCCACCAATAGTAAATTGGCATGAATTGACAATAGAAAAATTGGAGCAGATCAAGAGCAAGACCACATGTATCAATCATACGCAGAATTTACACTTTAGTTGTATCAATTAATTTCTGCTCAACTAGTTCTCATTCTCAGCGCATGTTACCAGTGTATAAAACAAGAAGCCAAATATTTTACACATGCGACATGTGTCCACGCCACGCTGCATCATCATCTCGTCTCTCACTTACAATTTGTAAAACAGATCCCTTATAACTCGTATTGTATTTCATGTAGAGCTCTTATTACGTTTAAGTGTGTGTTTTGCGAACCAACAATGAAGTAAAATAGTAAAGCTATATGTTATAAAATTCTTATCCGCATGTTGTGCACATGCGCTACCCCTCAAGTTTGGTTCAATTAATATATTATCAACGCAACCTTTGTTTTATTCTACATGATTTGCACACAAGCATAGTACTTGTTCAGCGTAAGAGTTTAAGCCGGCGAGTTTATGGACTTTACACACATGTTGTCTTCCTGATTCATCATCAAGATGAATCACAAATACAAAAAGTGTAAAACAAAATACAAAGTTGTTGACCCAAACGCATAACAAATATATTTTGATGCCCATGCTATCAGCATAAAGAAGATTGTATAATATCTGATAATGATATGTGTATCAAAATGGCCGAATTCATTACTCATTTTTCTATTACCTTCTCAGCACGCTCCATATTACACGTTATACACGTTATATTATATCCTTCGCGGAGTACAATTTGTCGCTGAATACGAGGATACAACACTAACGAACCAAATATAAAAACTTTTGTTCAAATGCACAATAAGTTCTTCTCACTGGCTTACTGGCAAAGAACTACACAAGCAAACAATGTATCACAATGACGAACTGTTCACAAGGCATTTATGCGATAAACACTTGCCATTATTCATAGCCTTTTTGTGTGAATGTACACAAAGTGAAAAGGTTATGTAAGTAGGTATACGGAGCATTTGACAGATGTTGCTAGCTTTTTTGGGATTTTGTACTTGTGTTTTGACGGTAGTGCGTGTTGTTTTTGTTGCAAACTACTACGAGTTGTCTTGAAGAATGAGGAGATCAACAAAAACTGCAACCAGTTATATTTTGTTATGTTATACAGAAGGGTTGAGTTGACTGGACAAAAAAAGAAAAGAGAGCAACAGTTTGTTTCAAAAAAATTTGAAACGTTGCTTTTGCTTATTATTAATAAATTGTTATGAAGAGACACCAAATGTTACTACTTTTTCTCTTCTCATCGAGTTCAGTCCACCCTTGACTCCTCTTTTGAAAAAAATGGTAGCATTTTTCTAGCTCATTTCGTGACGAGAGGCTATATAATATCTATTGTTGTGGTGGTGGATGCAATACCTGAAATGCACTTGACCAGTGTCCTTTTCTTCTTTAGAAAAAAGGGGAAATGTGTTGTGTGCTGCTGGTATCATCATCCCACCATTACCATCATCATCAAGAAAAGTTTCAAAAAAGTGCAACATGTGGGCTATTCTGCTTCAAGGCTGAAACACTAGAGGAGTGCTCGTAAATGTATCAATGTTTTTGCCATTGCCCTCCAGTGAATCCAAAGCACAAGCCTGTACAAGGTTTTTTCCTCGGGGATGAAAACGATAGAAATAAATGTTTATAGATTTGTACCTATACATTCTTGTATATAGACAAAATATACTCACTTTTTTAGATATTGTATCTATTTTTTTCTTTTTTTAACAAGAAAAGTTATAATAAACTTGAATATACCTATACAAAATGTTCAAAAGTTCCAATCATCTTTATAATATACCTCTAAAACGAGGACTGAACGATGAGAAAAAAATGTAGGAATGAATACATATAATAGGGAACAGGGACGACAAGAAGATAACTTGTTGTATAGACAAGATAGACAAAAGAAAAGAAAAGAGAATGCTCAACAATGGTACATATACCAGCAAAAGTTAGTTGCCTTTTAAAACCCACCAAGTATACTCAACTCATTCTACTACCCTCCTGTTTCATACACGCAATTCAAAAAAGTTGTGATTGAACTCCATTGTAATCCCTATCATTAGCTGGACAAGTGAAACAGAAAGAAGAAAAATATTGAAGGAAAAATGAAGTGTTGCATGTAGAGCAAGGTAGACTAGAGTTAGAGTGAAAATACTTCTTTTTAGTTATTATGTTGGTACTTGGCACTGTTTCCTTGTCTAGATTTTTTTGGATGAAAACTTGAGAGAGAACCTTGACAAAGCAAAAAACAATACATAGGTGGATGACTTGACTGGCTGGATGAATATAAGGGGTTGAAGAAGAAGGAGAGAAGATGAACGATCGAAATAAAATAAATGATGGAACAAGTCCTTTGAAAACAATGTTAAATGAGAATAGATGAGCATGAGCCATCATCATCGTCGTCGTCATCCTCATCATCATCAGTGTAGAACAATTCAAGTAGAACCTTTTTCTTGATCTTCAGAAACGATCGGCTCTTGTGTTCCACACCCCCCGGTCTGGAAGGCGCCATGTGTTGCCAGCGGCGTTGTATTGCTCTTTCGATGTATTTTATTATTATTGTTATAAGGGGTACATTTTTATTTCTATCTCTAAATTTTCTTACTTCTTTGATGATGAAGCATGGGAATCTGTACATATAAGGAAGAAGAAGAAAAAAAACCTGACCCTTTTATAGTGAAGGCTCGTGCCCTTCAAACCAAGCGGTTTCTTTATGGCAAGTTTTTTTGCTTGATCTCACCAAAAAAAGAAGGAAAGACAAGACAACAGATGAAGGCTTATATAGAGAATTGGGCACGCGGTGATTATACCAGACGGCCAAATAGATCCTTATGCCAAACCAACACAAAAAAGTAATCTTGTGTAATTTTAAGATTATAACCCATTACCTATATACTTGATTTTGAAATCACTGTAAAAGGAGACAACAGACAAGAGTAACTTTTAATCGGCAACAAAAATGTATTATTAGACTGGGGAAGGAAAGGGTTGCTTGCTTGATCAATTTCTGAGCAAGTGATTAATCCATGCAGTACATCAAAGCATCAACAGCAAAAAAAGTTACAGCCAGCTACAAAAGATCATCTTGAATGATGAGGGAGGAGAAGGGAAGCTGAAGGAAGCAAGAGCAGCACAAGCAGAAGCCACAAAAACTGACTCAAGCACGTACAAACGTACGACAAGACAAGTTTGTAAGAAGCAATGCCGCACTTTGAATTGTACATATAATGTTGTGTGCAAGAATAAGAATAAGGAGATGGAAAAAGAGAAAGAATTGGTCGAACAAGAGGTACAACAGGTGAGTAACAGCAGAAGCACACTCTCCAACTGATTTTCAAAGGGAAGAAAACCTTACATCTGGCTTTTCTGGTAGCAGTAACATAAGATGTACACATAACTGCTAAAGAAGGGAGAGCACAAGTCTTTCTTGATAAGCTTCAAGAAAGTACATCCAGGATAACATACGTCAGCAGTCTTATGTAAAGGGATTCTGTATTAAAAGATAATAGAGCAGCGTGCGTCAATTGTCAATACGTCTGCTTGCGGGAAACAGAATTTCTATTCAATAATCGTTTGTATAGGTTGACATTTTTAAAATATTATTTCTAATATAAAAAATGCAAAAGAAAATTATCTTTTGTAATCAAACGCCTTATTTTAAATTTATTTTTCAAAATATTAAGTATCTTGGGCTCAAGAAATGGTTGTTTAAATTAGATGGGAGTATGGAAGCTGCGGGGCTATTCGTAATATAATGCAAAGTACAGATAACGCTTCATTAGGTAAGATTCAAGATTTAGAAGTAAAGTTGAAACCAGTAGGTAACAGCAGGTGCAAATAATGCACAGAACATTAATTTCTTATCTATTCTTTCTGCACCTCCAAGCAAGCTTCCAAAAGTCGAAAGTGTAGGGACAACAACGAAATTTTGAGAGAACAGGTGGCCCATCAGTCTTGGGATCAGTAGCAAGTAGCCTGATGTGCTTTATAAGGAGCACGTACTCTCCAAAGTCTCATCTGTTACCTTCCCTATTTTCTATAAGGATCAGAAGACGCAAAATTTAATGTTGCTCAGCCACAACATTGAAATGGCATGTAATTTTAAGCCAGTTTTAATCACTCTGTGATTATACCACATTGTATCTACTACCTGCATTATCTGTGTAACTAGAGATGCACAAACAGCTAAATTACATGCATATTAAACAATCTATTAACTGGTGGGAGCAAATGAACTAGAAATCCATTGAAAGATTCATTTATTTCCATTTCATGCTGTATAGTCATTTGTTAAAACTGATGGTAAAGGTAAGGCATAAGAATCGATGATAATTTAAAGGTAATTTTTATGAGATGATACTTTCAATGCCTTGCGATTAAGTAATGACTGTAATTAGGCATGGCAGAATTGCCTATTACCTTGCATGAATTGTCACGTCCGAAAAGAATGTCACCATAAAGTGAACCTGTACCTGTGTGTGTACATGACCACATGCCACACATGCATTACACGGTGAGCCTTTTGATCTTTCATTCAGAGACCTATTGATCCGAAGAATATAATATAAGCCATTATCTCGAATAAATAAGTCATGGTATACATTAAATTCGTCGCAATTGTCAAAATAATTATTATGATACATTTTGGTAAAACAAATGGAAAATTTATAAAGCTTTCTTTTCCTTTTTCTATAATGATAATACATTGTAACTAAATGTAAATATGTAAGAAATACACTTCAAGGCTAAAATTTTGTATGCAAAATTATTACTGTTCTCGTACTCAAGTTGTACTGGTAATGATAATAGAGCCATTCACATCATAGGAGCATATGTCACGATCCCTGGGAAAAAAGGTCAAGTGTCAATATTTATGCAAAGTTCAACTGATATGAATATGTACTTGCGTACGTATAAGTAAAGCGAACCGTTCCATTTCGCTTGTCGAACTCACTATTTTAAACAATAAATTTATGCATCTGGCATCTACCATTTACTCGTTCAGAAAACCTAAAATATCGTATTTATTGTAGAATTGTGTAGAAGTAGAAAGGAATGCAATACACAAGACTTGCTGTGTGTTGCACGTTGAATCAATTTTGAATTTGAAAGCACTATGTATTTATGGTAGAATACACAAGGGCATAGGGAAAAAATCATAATGTTATTTTGTATGTACATATGCATACATGACAAATACCACATAACGCAACAGAGGGCAAAGATCATCATGCTGAAAGTGCTTCAACAATAACACAGATCAAGTAAAAGATGGAGAAGATGGCAATCACAATTTTCGTTTTCTTTCTCTCTCTTCCTTCTCCCTCCATCTATGTAACATGAAAATGTAGAATAACGCTACCTAACTGGGAAGAAGAAATGCTCAAATATTATTAATATTTCCAAGTGGCATTGGCAAAACCATAATTTTCCCATAAAAAATCATAAATGTAAAGGGTTCGGCATACAATATTCCCTGGTGCTCGGTTTCTCACACATTCATAAAATCATGTGTGCTTTCTTTCTCTTTTGACTGTACTTATGTCGTTTGCATTTCTTCGTCGGTATGATTTTCTTATATGCTTAAGAATGATATTCTTGTGTAAATACATGCGTTGATAACTTCTAAATTTATACTTAAATAGGTATTCCTACGCTCATAAATAAAATACAAACAAAGCTTTTACATGAATCTACCATTCTCTCAAAGTAAATTCTCTTTTCCCATGGATAATCTATCTATTTAGGCAGCCATCTTGTAAATCTTTCTGGAAAAAATGTCAAATCAGAAGAAATGACTGTATACAAGTCATAAAAAGTAGATCCTTGCGGAGTTACCACTGTGGTTGAAATATTGTGAGAATAAAGAATAATTTTACACACTGTGACAACATGCATATAATTTATAAGAGATTCTAAATTTCATTTCCTTCCTGTTCTACACAATACGCTACATATATAACAGTGCAATTTGATAACTGATACTCCTTTTTTACCTAATACATCTCTCGATATCCATTTAACAAGATGAGATGAACTGAAACATAGGTATATCAATCTATGAAGGATAACAACTTGTAAACTTTAAAGTAAAATGTATACATTTGAATTTGAAATTTAGTAATGTATTTGCTCATGCATATATACCATCCATCTACTCATCCATCTAATGTACACAATACAAATAGACAGAGGCATAAGATAACCATATATACCTACTAGATAGAGAAATGTCCATATATTTAAATTATTCTTGGTAGGATTCCCAATTCAATTCATTTTCTTTCATTTCATTCAATTCGATCCATTTCCGATTTTTCCAACCCCGAGCAGAAGAAAAGATTCAACAATAGCAGATAAAGTAAGTGTAATACAACAAGTCTTTAGCTGAATCCCTCTTCCTTTTCGTAAAGTAAAAGTGAGTGCTTGTAGGTGTATGTGAGAAGGGTTGACATATGTATGTATATCCGCACCATCACACGTTGCGAGATAAGAAAATGATAGGTGGGCAATATTAGGCATTTCATATACCAAAATCTAAATACCTTCACAGTCAAGTTGAAGCAGAATACTAAGAAAAATTGCATGCCTTCGTATTGCGCTACATTCCCTATAACTGTGACTATATTCATATAAGTCTAAGTTCTTGCGTTTTTAAGAGATACCAACAAAGCATAAAAAATATAAAGGTGTACACACAAGCAACCCTATCATCATCATTGTCATCATCAGAAGAAGAAAAAGACATACGAATATATACCTCAACAACCATAGTTGTTTTTATAGTAAAGGTTTGCATAATACGGACGCTTTGTAAAGTGATGTAGATATCCGTTAGATTGTCCCATGTTGTAAAAAAATAGAGCCGACAAAGGAGTTTCTTTAGATGGAGATGAAACGTCTTCCTGAGGTATATGACGGTATGAAAAGGAATAAAACGCACGTTATTGTAAAAGGCACATCCACACACAAACACAAAGTATAAAGTAAAAATATGTATGTAGGAATGTGTATGTACATACAAAAATAGTTATGATATGACAAAACTATATAAAAATATTGCACATATGTGTACATACACACAATATAAGAACTGAGCGTTGAGATGAGTAAGAAGAAGAAAGAAAATAAGGGAAAAAGACGAAGAGGAGTGCTGAGGAGGACGACGACAGTTTCATCTATGCATAAAAAGAAAACACTCAGAGAAGGAAGTTCTCCTGACAGGAGTGAAATATGCTTTCCATTAAAATGAGCAATAAAAGCCAAGGAAAAAAGAAAATTTATGTTGATAAAATTCCATTTTTCCGTACTGATAAATTCATATTTTTCCAAGCTTCAGAAAAAATAGTCCTTTTTTACAACTGCTGATACAAAACTATTATATAACTGTTGCTACCTTCTCTATTGCATATGGCATACATACATATTATTCACAGACTCTCTGTACACAATATAGCACATATCTGTTTGATGCATAGTTGTGGGAGACACAGAAAGAGAGGCATTCCTTTATATTATTTTCCTCTTTTGTGAAACAGTTATACAAAGCTGTTAGCTGCTGCTAGACTTGTATTTTTTCTTTCTCCAAGAAGAAGAAGAACAAGTATCATCATCATCGTCATCACCACATCATCCCATGAAGAGAAAGGCGATAGGTGTACATGAAAATGATTGCAAGTATGTACGGTTTTGCAGAGATTTCTTTAAAGAAAGGAAAAGAGAAAAGCAAAAATAAAAAGGAAAAGATAGAGTAGTTGTGTGTGTGCGTTATCATTTTATATTACACCGGCAGTGAAAGAAAAAAGAGAAAAGGAGCTATTCATATAGTAAGAGTAGAGAACAGAAGTGAAACTGACTACCTATCACATGTATTTTATTAGGAGATGATAATGTTTCAACGAAATCATTGCAGTTTCTCACAATTCATTGCATTTTCATAGAACCATTTTTCCTTCCATTTTTATGATTTTCTCCATTATTATTGGTACAAAACCATCTGTCGTTTATTGCACTGATCCTTACATACATTTTTTCTTCAGCTATAACTTTATTTTTAAATCTATGGTTGAGCGTATAAATCTTTTAATCTAAAAGTAGGTATGAATATTTAAATCTATGCATACGCAGAAAAGGTTTATATAAGTATTTAATCTTGAGTAATGTCAAATTATCAAAAAATGCTTTTCAGGAAAACCACAGAAACGTTTTATCAGAAATTGTGCCAATTTACAATAGCTTCCGTTTACTTCATTTTCACCGATAACTATATAACTCTTTGTAAACCCGTATACAAAGCTCCAAGCCGGAAGTTAATGAAAATATTGGATTAAAATCTATAAGATACGTTCAACGTTATGATGTTTTTTAATATCAAAATGTGGATAAAAATGCTAATTATGTATACTGCCACCGTAAATAAGAACTGCCTATGATACCCCAAAAACAAAATTCATAACCATAATGTAGTTTATGCTATTTCGAAGAAGATAGTGTAATAGCCGTAACGGCATTTATCAGAAAGTAGCCAGTCAGAGCAATAAATCTATCTAGTACAGCCATCATTTACGAAAATGTAATAGTAAATTGTTCTCTAACTGCTGGGAAATTAGTGGAAAACACTGAGGGAGAAAACAACAACTATTACTACGAGAGAAGAATCTTTATACCTAAATAGAATGCCTGAAAGTTCCATTACAGTACAAACACACACAAACAGTAAAGCTGTAAACAAAAGTGTTCTCTGGTTCTCTCCTCTCAGAGTCTTCAGTAGGGAACAGGAAAAAAAGCAGTGGGATAGTTAGCTTAAGTAGAAGTAGTGTCTCATTCTTTTTTGAAAGAGAAAAGAATGCTCAAATTTTTTTCTTCTTATGTATAATAAGTAATGGGTGATAAAGGACTATTTGCTGTTTTGTGGATATAACACCGTAATAATAACAATAATAATAGAAATGAGTAATGTGCATATCCATATAAAATATTATATCTTTGTGTTTACGCGTTTTATAGAACAATTTTTCACTGAAAAAAATATGTTCCTTTTTGATATATGCGTATTATTATGATTATATATATGATGTTCAAATTCTATATAAAGACAACCACAAAATCATCATCTACTTCTTCATAAGATTCACACAAACACCAGCAGAAGAACATAATGCAAGAAAAATGTAACACAAACTGACTGAGAAAAGCTAGTAGAGAGTTAGAGAGAGAGAAAATGGTGGGATGCAGGCAATAGAGAGCAGATAGGACGATGCCTGCACAGTGCACACTCTATTTTAATTAAGCCCTATTTTAATAATGGCTTAAAAACACATGCATTTATGTAATGGTTTTTTCACTCTCTCTCCCTCCTCCTCCCTCACAATAATGTTCCTTAGTCCAAATAATATTTTTCTACATAAATAAAAATGCCTAATACAATATGTGCATTATACAGTTTTGGCTTTGCTTCTGTTTGTCTTTATATAAAAATTGCCTTTATACCTTTAGCTTTAAAAACGTTTTGAAAATAACAAAAAGAATCTTCCTTAGTAGTTTTTGTCAATGGTATTATGATAGTATTAATATCTAGTACATACTCGATTTACTCAAGCTCATATGTCGCGTGTGTTATATATGCTATATATACCACATTTAAATTGCCGTTAAAGCCAAGTTTGAAGTTAGAAGCGGCTCAAGTGAAAACAACTTGAATTTGTTGTTGTTCCTCTATTTTTGAGTGGTTGTAATAGTGGTAGCGGTAGCCGTGCAGTATGACAGATACTGCGCTAACTAACCAACTCTTTCATGAATAGTTTATGATTATGATGATGAGTATGATATAAATATTAGGGATAATCAACTCTCTCTTTTTTCTCCGCTGCGTGCGTGCTGTTTACTTGTGAATTCAGAGAAAAAATATTCCCTCTTTATATATTTTAGCTTAATTGTATAAAAAATTAATTTCATAATAACTCCGTTCCCATTTTTCCCAATAGTTCTTGCACGTTTAAAATTGATTAGGAAAAAGGTAAATTATCATTATTGTAAAATACTTTCTAGAAAAAATATGAACATCATGGAAAAATATATTAATAAATTAACTCCTTGTCCATGTAACTCCCAAGTTCCTCTATAATATGCACTTTGAGTTTGAAAAAATTAAATTTGGTTTCTTCCGTCTACTTTACAGGAATTAAAACAAGAGTATTACAAAAATATCTTTTATTTCTAGAATGTGTCATTTTTGTCTTTTCTTAAAATACAAGAGAATATATCAGTCAATTAAATATCC
>JAQFYG010005055.1:0-10317 GCA_034694325.1 Entomobrya corticalis
GCGAAAGCGTTGTAGAAGCAGTGTTGGTGGTGGTCTCGGGTGAGGTAATAGCTGGACACGGTGCACACCTCAAACTGCGTTGCCCAGTACCTTCTCACGAGAAACGCTGCCTTTTCTCCGACGAGTATAGCGGGTGCGTTGAGATTGGCGTTGGTGATTTGTCGAAGGACACTAGTATCCGCCACGCGAAGACCACGCACCTTCCTCACTCTCAGCTCGGAATCGACCACTGCACCAGTGTCATTGAACCGCTTTCCCATGGCACATGTTCCACAAGGATGATAAATTGTCATGGTGAGTTGACGAATGTAGCACTCAAAATAGGCAGCACTCTTAAACACATGATGTTCACATCCCGGGAATGGATTCTCCGCAAGTCTGGCGCCAAGGCCACGATAAGTGTTTGTTTTCTCGTAGAGGTCGACGATGAACTTGACGGCCTCCTTCATTCGGGTCATGTCGTCTGGATGACTGAAATAATTGGGTTGAATGAGAGGCTTGTCCCAAGGGCTTCTGCTGCTAAGATGCAATGAGCCCATGCTTTTAGGCTTGCCAAGCATTACAAGCACAAAGTTGGCGTCTTGTCCAACGTGCGGACCATAATATTGGTGAAGAACCCCTTGTTTCATACCCAAGATGCGAGTAAAGTCATTAGCTAGGGAGCGGTGTACACCACTATCCGACATGAAATATCCGATATCCGGCCAACTTCGTTCCTTAGCCAGAGAACTGGAAATGAAGCCAACAGCGCTAACACCAGCCAGTGACGACATGGGACCCTCCCCATTTTTCATATAAGCTTGGAGCGCGTTTAAGTTTAGATCCCTGTCAATGAGGAGACCTTTGGCACGCATTGTAAAGGGCCCGACAAGAGTAGTCACATGATCCTGAAGATTTTGACCCACTCCTGGTAAATGAACGCGGCATGGTAATCCGACGGAATGAAGATGGTCCCTTGGCCCAATTCCGGATAACATGAGAAGCTTAAAATAAAAAAATAAGGAAATGATTGAACTTAAAATTAAAGGTGTAAAAATGATTATAATGATGCTCACTTTAGGTGAATCCACGGCTCCAGCACTAACAATAATTTCTCGTCTTGCCCTCACAAACTTTTCCATTCCATGTCGTACATATGTGACGCCGTAAGCATTTCGGCCCCTGTCCAAATGCACTTTGATACCCCTGGCGAACCTGTTAATGACTAGATTTTTTCTGTGGCGGATAGGTCGAATGAAAGCCTCGTAAGAACTCCACCTCTTCCCATCTTTGAGGGTGGCGTCTAGCTGACTAAAACCCGCAGACTGCTCAGCATTCAAATCCCGTTCCTCGTATCCCATTTCCTTGGCAGCCTCTACAAATTTGTCTGCGAGATACGTGGTCTTGAGCTTGCCCACGTAGAGAGGTCCTGTGTGTCCATGGTAGCGATCCTCGCCATCCTCAATTTTCCGGTGTCCTCTTTTCCCCCGATGTTGCTGATTCTGATCGTCAGGCTGATGATGAAAGTTGCCATGGTAGTCTTCAGACTTTTTGAATAGTGGGAGCAGCTCTTCGTAACGCCACTCTGGATCTCCAGTGGCCTCTGCTAGCTGCTCGTAATCTCGTGGGTTGCCTCTTTGATAAATCATAAAGTTCAGATTACTTGTCCCACCCAGACCCTTTCCTCGTGGCCAAAGGGAACGCCTGCCCTCCATTGCCAGGCAGGAGTTGTTCTGGGGCTCTGTGCGATACTGCCAGTCTGTACTATCCAGCCGCTGGAGGTAGACTGCCAGGGAGGGAATCGAGCTGAGGGGGTTGGGATCGCCTCCTCCCTCAAGGAGGAGTACTCGATTATGTTTACTCAGCCTATTGGCTACTACACAGCCCGCAGAACCCGCGCCAACTACATACAAAAGAGAAAGGGAAATTATTCCATGTAACATTATACGTAGGAACGTATATATCTGCGGAAAGATAGTAATGCTCACAAATGGTCTCGGCTTCTTACCAATTATAAAATCGAATTCCTCAATGTGGTTGGGGTCATAGAAGGTGGGACTTTGGCTTTTGAGAAAGTCACTGTAGTAGCTCATCGCTGCCAACATGGCGACTGCCGTAGGAATCGACATGAACGAGAGACGAGCAAGTAGCGGCATTGGCACTGAAGCCAGGTTGAATCCACCGCCCCCTTCAAAAGTTGAAGACATGCTCGGTCTCTCTATATCTTCAATTTTTTTCTAAATTCTTAAAATAAATAATATGACCACTGACCACCACTTGATGCAACAGTAAAGATTCTACATAAAAATGATGTGGTTCAAAATAAATTTTGCACAATTTGCTAAAAACTCCTGTCCATCACAAACTACTGGAAGAGGGTGATCCTCACCTCATCTTTTTATCGTGTACTCGTCACTAGTCACCAAATCGTGAACTATGTGCATTTTCGATTTCAAAAATACGATTTTATTTCCTATCCATGTTACTCAACAAAAACTATTTTTTCGCATTTTAATTTAAACTAAGGATTAGTTTAAAGTTGCAAAGTCATGTCCGGCAATGAGTTCAATTCAGACTCGGACTTCCTCTCTAGAAACTGGTCACTATTAAATGGAGCACGTCTTCAAAGTGTTTTTTGTAATCCTACCCAGCCGAGAATCTTGCTGAAGCGTCTTCGTTTTCTTCTCCGTCGTCGCTCTTCCTTTCTGCTCCAACGGCTTTTGTTGTGCGGATGATATTGCAAAAAGTGAACTTGCTGCTGATGCTGCTGTTTGTTGTTGTCCGAGATGAAGATGATGAAGATGGCTTTAGTGGTCCTTGAAGGATGATTAAGATGATGAGGATGACGCTGGTGTTGCTGTTGTGGGGGATGATTAGCACTGCTGCTCCACCTTGTTAGTATGCATGACATAATGGTGACGAGTGAATGGAGACGTGAAGGAAGTGCCAACAATCACAAAATAAAATTTTATTGTCTGTCCCTCTCCAATTGGTATAATGATGATGATGATAATTCGTCTTTTGTAAGAATCCAAACACCTCTGCAGCGACAGTAAGGTAACCCCTTTGTCCTTAATTACGCAATTTTTTCTCTAAAGATCTGCAGGAAAACCACTATTTTTTATGGATTTCTTCATCGGTCGGGGGATTCTAAGACAATGACAGAACATCAGAACAGGTCATCTCAGTACTGATCCTGCTGGACACTCAACTCAGCCAGGATTTAATTTTAAATTCGGCACCATGATGTGTGTTTTGGTTTTTGGTGCTGACGCTGAGAGATTGATTCTCCTACTATTTTGCAAATTGCAAAAGTATTTTGAAATCTGGGGATGGAAAATTAATGTGACGAAATATTTTTGCAGTAGAAATGAAGGAGCAACCACACTAGTTGTTGGCTTTGGGGTGACCAGCCAGTTGCTCAATCGAAACTGGTGTGTGAGGAGTGAGCTACTGGGTCAGTGGAATTGCATATTTGTCAGCCAGAACGAGGAAGAAGTGACTGCAACATCTTGCTGGGGGATGGCCCAATAACGAGGATGCTCTGCAGGTGCAGGAGATGATAATGATGATGAACTATTTTTTTAGAACGCAAGAAGATGTTGTGCGAATGTGGTATCGCTGTATCCATGACCCAGCAACAAGATCCTTTGAAGTATTACTGGTAGCACGTTATAGGTAAAGGGGAGATGAAGGTTCACAAAAGTGAAATGCTAAGTTGGCACAGAATGCAAATTCCCAAAATTATTCAGTTTGAAAGAGATTCGACTGGGTAGTTGTTATATTGATAGAAGATGGTAATATCACATTTTGATAGTTATTACAGCAAATGAATCCACACCTAGGTGTCCATGGTCATTCACTGGTCACTAGTGGTCACCTCACGTTCAGGAGATAATTTTACAATAATTCAATTTCAAGATCACTTCGTTATTTATGTATTTAGTCTTGACACTAGGTTTTGTCTAAAAAATTAGCAAGTGATAAAATAACTGGGGCGATGACAGAGGTTGAATGAGGGATGAGCTGTTACTGCACAGAAGGCTGGGTTCGTACTACTTGGAAACTTGCTTCCATCTCATCTCCATAATGCTCGGCGAGATTGTCATGGTCAAAGCAATCATTTGATAAGCCCTTGAAGCAAAAGTTTTATTAAACCTCCGTTAATTTGCCATTGCGTCAAGACTGATTTTAAGACTCAACAAATATAATTAATCTCGTCTTGCACAGAGTATTAGACGTTTTTGGCTAAATTTAATGTAGCAAGTTGGATTTGTAACTTGTAAGCAAGTTAAGATTTCGCAGTGAAAAACTTGGAATAAGTTTGGCGCTGGTACTAAGGAAGCAGATGCATGGCACGCAATACGCAATGCTACGCTAATTGTTTTGAGTTAAATAGCTATAATGCAAGAACATTTTTAAGTGTCGCAAGTAGTGGTCACTATGGCAACGGCAAGGCAAGGCACTTATTACAGATGCGTTTTTTAAATGTTGATTGCGCCACGACGAAGAAGGAAATTAGCAGACATGTCGTCGTATGTAATAAAGTAAGCTATCACTAGAGAACTATAAAAATCTAGTGGGGATCAATCAGTTGGGTTGGATGCTCTCCTATGACGATATAATATTCTGATTCTGAAATATATTTTTTGCATTTGCGTAAGGTGAATACAGTACAAAGGGAGATATGGTCACACTTAAAGTTTTGATATATTTTTTGGTGCGATTACCCATGCATCATTGCACATACTCACAAACGACCACTAACAAGAGGAAAATACAACACGCACGTACACAAGATCATTTTTCATTTTAAGTTGAAATACTTGCTAAAAATGATGAGGAAATTAAGGAAAGGAGTTGGCGAGGAATTTGTTAGACAGCTAGGGAGCATAAGCCATAAGGCAAGACGATAAAACAAAATATCTGAAAGACCAAGTCACAAGTCGGCACACGCAGACAGAGATCACAGCGAAATAGCAAGCAACATCTCATCCATTTTGGGCAATTTAAAGTTAAAAGATAAAGTTCCTGACTTTTGCGAGCATGTAGTGGCAATACTGCAAGGATCGAAATGGTAGCATATTTCATTAAACTGCTTTTTGTTGTTAAATGTTTAACAAAAGGCAAAGTACTTTAATATCTATTTTGTTACTTATGTAACATCTAAAGTGCAATATTGCAAACTGCATGTGTAAGAATTAAGAAAATAGCGTGGCTTGCTAAATGCTAAATTGTGTATTGTTGTGTGGCGGCAGTAGGTAAACAGGTAGTAAAGTAAGTAGGAAGATATTGTTGCTGGTCAAGTGGTCAGGCAAGTGCATCAGACCGCTACTACTAATCGCCAATCGCCACTATAACTGCAGCAGCGTCAAACACGTAATAAGTTCATTTAATTATTTTTAGGCTGATACATCTTAGAGATCGAATATATATTATAATACCACATTATGTTATGAAATAGTAATAGCTTAAGAATGAGCATTGGATTGAGTATCAGCGTAATTATTCCATTTTGCCTATGACATTTTACCAATATACCGTCACAATGTAAAACGTCCGGATTTTAAAGACCGACCTCCAGCACTACTGAGATTACAAATGTAAAATGCAAAAAACGAAATGTAAAAAGTCAGATTCCAATTGTAAAAAGGCAAGTTAGAAATGAGAAAGTTTACTTAGATGTGTTCGAATGATGTGTTGCTATGTTTTTAAAAATTAACCTTTGACCCTTGACCACTTGGGGGATGACCAATGTTGAAAATCAATAGGGTTCTTTTTGTAACCATTTCAATATGTTAAAGTTTTGCAAAAATGCAGAGATGCCCCCTGCATATTAACCCCAGGGGGTTTGGGTTAGGTCAAAAATAATCGTTGGTCAATTATTTGCCTATTTATTTTTCATTCGACTGATGTATCACATGCTATATATTACTATGTTAAAACATGCTGACCTTTGACCCCTGATCCTCTTGGGGTCACCATATTTAGTCCGAAATCAATGAGTGTCTTTCTTTTGATCACTTGATTATGCATACCAAGCTTTATTAAAATGGGTTGAACCGTTCTTGAGATTTCGTGCTTACAGACAGACATTTTTCGCTCCCACCATGAATTCTTAGAAAAACTACCATACTGGCAGTTAATAATTATTGCGAGATATTATATTCCTCGATACGATTACGATTTCAGTTTCAGCTGCGGATGCTTTGTTCAATCGTTTTAATTGTGTTTGCATTTTTTATTGTCGCTATACTTTTTTATAGAAACGAATGGAAAATGCAATACAAAATTGAGTTAATCAGATTTTAGAGGATTGAGCAGTGTAATTTGTATTAAATAAACTCGTTGTATTGTTTATATCATTTTCTGATATACATCTTTTGCTTCGCTGTAGCAAGTAGCAGCAGAATTGCTTCATTATTTGTCCATCGTAGGTCGAATAATTATCATTTTTGTGAATTGGCTGAAGAGGAGACAAGAGGCAAGATGGCAAATCGCAAAGTTTTTTGGTAGAAGGGTGGCGGTCAGCGTGCGTGCTTGTAATGGTGGTGGCTTGATCGCATTTTCCATTGTATTATTTTTGAAGCTTGAGACTTGAGAGATATTTCATATTTATTTGGCATTTAAAATTGTAATCCTTCATGTTTAGGTATTTTATTGTGTTCTGAACTATGATCTTTAGTCTTTATACCTGACTTCTATTCTGACAACAAAAGAAATGGAGCGACTCATGTAAATTGTAAACCTTTAAGTAGCAGAGCAGCAAAAGCCCAACTTTCCTTTGGCATTTCCGTTGTTGATAAAAAAAATAGAAAAATAAACTAACATACTATTATAGACGTAATTAATGAGTCATGAGCGCCCCGTAATATTAGCACAAAAATTAAGAATCGCTCAATTTCATCTACAAAAAAGTCAAAAAACAATAGTGGATCGTATGAAAGGCACGTATTTACACATAATATTGAGTGAGCATATGAAATATAAACCCATGAAATTTACCTGGTTTAAAAATAGAACTTGTTGTCAGCACGTCATTTATTCATTATTTATGAATTTATGACAAATTTTACAATTCTGAATAAATATCATAATATTAAATATTGTGCATACATCTATTTCAGTATTAAAAAATAAGGATTACAATTTAACATGGTTCTACATTTTTCTATTGGAAATAAATGCAAAACGAAGTTTTTTTTGTTTTGTTTGCTTTTGAATGAAGTTGAATTTTTTTTATTTGGTTTTAACTTTAATCCATTTAGTCAAATTTTCAATAATTGCGACTTGCGACTCTTCGCCAATTATTATTATGGTTTCATTATGTTGTCATATCGCATTCAATCACTTTAATTCCTTTGATGTTTAGCCGGTGATGGGAAATGTGCACGTACCTGCTCCGCCGTCGTCATGGAGATAGATCAAAGAAAAATAAAGAGTGTTTTATGATCTCTCAGCAATAAAAAATTGTCATTGTCACCAATTCTTTCCCTTTAAAATTGGATTTAATCTGTATTGTGATTATTCGAATTATTTTATTACAGCGTGTCTGTTAGAACTGCGGAGAGTGATAATTTCCATATAAAATGGCTGTTGAGTTTAATCATAAAATTAAAGATAAATTGTAGTATGAATGAAGGGAATCGTTTTATTGTCATCTTTGAATTTATGGGTAGGCTGCAATTTCGGAATGGAGCTTTCATCTTGCTCCTCCTTTTGTTCCATAAATACCGGGATAGCATTTCCAACTAGTAAAAAATGAAAAGGTGTCGATGGGTTGTTGGCACTGTCATGATGGCAATTATTCTTTGCCTGTTTGGTAAATGCTCTTCTTGTTTTCTATTAGATGTATCTACTCACCCCGTAGTCAATATAAATAATAATAAAAGTTTGTGAGGAAAAGGATACTTTTTGAATGCTGTATTTATTGTTATAGAGACCAGCTCGGGTTGGTGGATCGAAAGGCCAAAACCAGTATGTCCACTTGGCTATGTCGAGGTCAGGGGTTGTGTTCCTCTTGAAGGCTTGGACCATGGAGCAATCAAACCGTTTGGCAGTGGTGGAGGACCTACCAGCCCAGCCCATAAATCTCCTCCTGAGAAATCAATGCGGCCGCAACCCCAAACCCAACCCCCTGAGAAGCCAACGCCACAACCGTGCCCTTCAGGATATCATTACTCTAGCCTTTTTGGGGGATGTGTCTTCGACAAAAAACCTGGTCAACCAGCCAGTTCTCCGATGGGGGGTCCTCAAAAGTCGTGACATATCTGTATAAACCATTGATCAATGCAGTGCAAAAAGTGCAAATGCAATATATTGCAGTCGAATTAGCTGCTTTGCTATTGCATTTTACTCTGAATAAATCTGAAATCCATTTTTTTAAATTAACTTTTGATGATAGTTCAATATTCGTTTAATCACTTTCACACCATTAGTTAAAATTTGTAGGGCAGATATTTCGCATAGTAATCTTGTCTGGTGGTGGCGCTGGCGCTGACGATCTTGACATTATCATGTGCGAGGCAGAGTGGCAAACTGATATTTGTGGAGGCGGTGCTCATATTAGTGACTGTGATTCCTGATAAGCCGCTGCCTCCAGACCGGTGAGGGTCAGGTTTTCCAGGTTGGTGCCGTGGATTGATAAGATGGCGTTTCCGGGAACGGGGCGAGAGGGCAAACCTCGGCCTTGAGAGGATTTGAGAAAGGAAAAGACGCGCCTCGCATCTGAAGCCTTGTCCGCGATAATAGTAAATTGCAAAGTTTGCGGATGAGTTGAGGGCAATGGTGAGACTCCATATCATCCACATCTCCCTGTGAAATACGCCCCAGACTTGCATGATGACGAAAGCAATGGTGGGCCATAGATTGCAGCAGAGAAGGAGGACCACCACGGGAAGGAACATGCGAGCTGCCTGAAGCTCCTGTCGTTGGCTGCAGTTCATCTGTTGTCTTTTCTTGCACAGCTTTTTTACTTTGGTGTAGGACAGGTAGTTGAAAAGAAGGAGAAGGGGGATCGGGATCCAGTACTCTACTTGGTTATGCGCCCCGTGGAAGCTCAACTGCCAAAAGTCGTAGAGTCTGGTGGGGAGGTAGATGTGGGAGAGGTGCCGCAAGCTGGGGATGTCCAACCCTCCGGGTTGGCTACCGTAGATGTTGGGGCCGATGTATAAGCTGGAATAACGGGGAATACTGATCAGAATTGAGAAGAAAATTGCGAGCACGGTTTGTAGCCTGGTTTTGTTTTTGGTGAACCAAGTGATGGAGCGGAGGGGGAATGCAATCGCCAAATAACGTTCTATGGTTATCAGGAGAGTGACGAAAATTGATATGGAACGACCTGCAAAAATTTCAACGACCGGGTTAAATAATAAAAAATAATAATTGAGGTGTTTTCTATGAAATGTAAGGTTATTTACAGAGGAGCAATGTCAGGGAAGATGCATAGATCCAAAGCATAGCCCCCTTTCCACGTCCATGCCAATTTTCTGAGAGAAAAAAGATTCTGAATAAATTATTATTTAATTGTTTGAATAATTAGTTTAGTTGAATGAGATTGATACCAAAGTAGGCGAGAGGAGCTGTAGCGGAGCTGAATGTGGTCAGACAGCAAAAGAGGTCGACATACGCCAGTAAGCTGATGAGAAAGTCAAAGGAGTGATCGGTTTTCCTCTGGCGAAGAATGAGAATTATGAGAGAATTGGCGAGAACACCGATAATTGCTACTAGCAGCACGAAATACCAGATCACACGACAAGTCATGTGACCAGATCCGAATTCATCTATTGTTTCTCCAGTGATGTAGGCTCCACGTATTTCGCACCGGACACAGTGATGGGGCAATCGAAGAGAACAGTCCTCTCCGGATTTGGGAAAGTCGACAAAGCCGCAGAGGAACAGGTCCAGGGATTCGAAGGATTTATTAACTAGTCGTTGTGATGATGGTCCGACCAAGGACGAAGACGGATGGCCTTTAATATCAGGAGCTTCACTATGACGCCATGATGATGGCATTTTCATCACTAGTCACTGACTGTGCTTAAACTTAAATATTATTACTATTAGTATCCAAAAAGTTTTTAGACATTTTCGCTGTGTGCCGTTGTGAGCAGACTAAGATCGTTTCCATACGAGTAGGACAAGGAAAATAAAACATGAATACCTCCAAGGAGATTTCTATTTTGGCCAAAATTCCATGCGCTGTGGCCAGAATTATTCCAAAAAATAAAGAAAAACTTCTATGTGGTATAGTGGTATCCCGTGAGGTTAGTCGTATGACATAATATGTACAACTTTTCACAAAATTTGATGAATACAGCAGTTTAAAGCACAGAGGTT
>JAQFYG010005056.1:0-10317 GCA_034694325.1 Entomobrya corticalis
CCCTATAAAACTTTTAACATGAAAATAGAAAATATAATATGTAGTCCATTTTATTAATTAAAAGAATCCGGAATCTAAATTTAAGTAAAATTTGATTTTATTGATTATTGATATAAGGAAAAACCACAAGAACAAGTAAGTAATCTTAAATTTAATTGCTTTCCCGAGATTGTTCTTGTTCCAGCGTAATTGACACGCACAATTCGGTTGGAGTCAAGACTTGGTGGCCCCAAAATTTTTATTTCAGAAATCGACTCAGCTTTGTCTGAAACGTCCACAGCCAAAATAAGAGGCCCGTAGCTGCCTTCTAAAACAAGTTATGACCGTTTGAAGTTTCGAAAAACCTTAGAAAAAATTTCGGTGAATTTTTTTTAACAGTTGACCCCAAGTTTTTCTTTTGTCAATCTACTCGTGATGTGATTTCAAACAACTTTGACCCTTATCATTTTCCCACCAAAATGCATACTTTTCGAGATACTGCCATTTTCCCCATACATTATCAGAATTGATTCAGGGTTTGGAAGATTACTTTGGTTAGACTTTGTGGTTATAGATTACAAAAAAATCAAACAGAAGTTTGTGATTACAGATTAATGATTACTTTTCTGCAAAAATCAATAGAAGATTAATGATTACCGATTACTTCATTTAATGACGAGAGATTATGATTACTGATTACAGATTACAATATATAAAAATCAAAGTAATTGATTACACCTTGCTCGATTATATTTTCAGATTACAGATTACAAAAATTTTTGACCAGATTTATATCTCATTCGCACTAATACTGATGACGGTTTTAGTTCGCTCTGAAGAATAAAAATTGTGAAAAATGAGCATATTAAATTTAATAATATGAAATTATGCCTTCTATTGACGCTGATTGTGTACAATTATCTCTGTATGATGATGATTAAACAACAACTGCGACAATGTTGGGAAGGTACAGCAATCAGTATAATGCCAGAAAACCTTTGGTAATATTAAGATATGTGAAAAGCTGTCCAATTTTGCTGTGTTTTGTGCGTTTTTTCTTCAATATACAGTAAATAACTTTGAATTTGTTTGCTGGTTTGGTTGTCAGTAATCATATAAAGTATTCCTTATGATTTTGATTAATGATTACAGATTACTTAAATTTTCCATGGCTGTCTTTGATTACAGATTAATGATTAATCAATGTTTTTGATAATAGTCATGATTACTGATTACAGATTACCTATAAAGTAATCTGATTACTAATCTGATTAAAGTAGTCAGTAATCATTCCAAACCCTGCTTTTAGCTACTAATATGGCAGTATTATGCAGTCTTCAGCAAAAAAAATTAATAATGTAATGTGTCCTATGGCAAGGTAGACCAGTTTTTTTTTGTGTGGCTCTGTAATGTAGATCTGTTCGCAGTAAATAAATAGTGGAAAACTAACTGCGCCCTTTTCATATTATTGCAGAGGTGCATTTATATACTATTATGCTCCGCACTATAATTGTCTTTTTAGTTGGTATTATTGGCACATTAAGAAAAGGTGGAAGATATAGATGCTGTTGTTTATTGCAATTTATTTTTGCAATGTGGAAATGAAGACATTGTTGCGCTAAAGATGTGGCTAAACTTGTACCTATTTACACGGCTCAGTGCCTGATGAATTTTGTCGAGCAAATCAATCAAAATGAAAATTAATGTAAAGTATAATCACGTCCGCTTGTTCAACCTCAGCTTCATCATCATTATCATAATTCTTTGCAAAGTGCACTATTTACTTAAATGCTATTTATTCTTAAATGCTAGTTTCGCGAATAATAAATATTTTTTGTTGATCTGATCTGACAGAGGTGATTTGGTACATCAGGAGAACAGGTAGTAGTAGTAAGGTGCATCATATGTGATAATAGATAGATGGGCTTCAAGACTGAGGACTACTACTGCTGCCACCATCCTATTATGACCCTGATACTATCTTTGATCTGCAGCCGTTAGTATTCTAGAACATCTTGTAATACTATTCAATAAAAATATAAATTACTAAAGAACTTGACATAACAATTCATATTTATTATTGAATTCCTAGTTTGATCACGATTTGACAACAATCAGGGTTAATTTGCTGGGGAGACACAAGACACGACACGATTGACGGAATATCAAAATGGCATTATTTTCAATATATTCTTATCATTGAGAGGACCCGCTGGGTGGTACATGTCCATTTTCAATGATTCCTCTGGTTAATTTTATGCTCATTGCCCTGACCAAAATGACCTTTTGTTTAGATTTCAGTGTCGCTATATTCCATAGAATCAGGTCCAACAATAATTTCTTTTCAACGATAAGTACATGGCTCATGCTTCATATTTAGCATTTTACAGTGCTTTGCGGCACTCCACCCTCCAAATTAACTGTACGCGCGGTGTAATATTCGTAATGAAAAATGCATAGATATTTGTTTTTATCGCTAATTTAATCTCTTAAGCGGAACGTTTTTATGTCCTATAAGCCTTACGGCATCAAAAGTATATTATTGCAGAAAGTAAAACAAATTACCCATAGCAAATGGGTTGGACATGCGTACAGAGCACAGATCACACACACATTTTATATGCCTATTATCAATTTGTAATTTAAGAAGGAGCAGTCACAAAATTTACCTGCAATTAGCCTTAATTAAATCAATATTAAACGCTATTTTCATACCATGGTCATGCCTGGTCAGGGCACGGGCCATTCCAACTCTAACCTCTCCCACTACTAACTAAACTGCTTATAGATTTCATTCAGAGACAACAAAACTTGGTCATTCTTTTGTTCCCTAAAATGGCAAAAAATGTTTAGGAAGAAAAAGTGTCGTAACAATTATTTTTCTAGGTTAAGTGTACAATCAGACATGCAAATGGGACAGAAATCGTTAAATTATTTTTTATTTACTGGGAAAAAATCAATCAAAGTTTGGTTTTTTTGATGAGGTAATTACTGATTGCATTCTGGTAAGATCTGTAATTAACAATTTTCTAGTGAGCAAAAGCGCAATCAAAATTTGTAATTACTTATTATAGTCGCGCTTTATGCAAAACATTAAGCAATTTTTCTCCAAAAAAAGTGTGCCTTAGTGCCTTCATTTCGTGTTTACGTGTTTACCGTTACCACCCTGACTCTGACCTTGCTAACAGCTTCTAACGGCTGTTCTGTTAGCATGCACTGTAATAGTGTGTGTTATATAGCCTGTCCGAACACGAAATTACTTCGTTTGCTTGCTTGTTAAAAACTCATTAATTTTAATGGTGTCTGTTTTCATAAATAAAAAATATGCATATTTATTAACTACATCATTGTCTTCAGCTGTCAATGAGGTAAAATTGCAATTTGTAAATTCGTGTTGGGAGGTCACAGTCACAAACTCAAAACAATTTATAAAAAAGAGGGAGAAAACAATTAAAAAGGAGGAGCAGAAGATGGCGACAATCCAAGCAAATGTATAATTCTATGAAACGAATATGCACAGATCAGATCTGCTTAAACTAAAACTCTATGATGATATTATTTTGGATGAATTTGATTAAATCTCTTCCCAGGAAGTATTAAACTTAATTAGGGCGTTTTTTAAATATTTTCCTTGATAAAACTAAAGCATTCAGAAGGACAATACAAAACTGAAGGAACAAATACATTCCTTAGCTGTAAATCACTAGTATTCCATTAAAATTTTCAATTAATATTGCTTTGGGTATTTAAAAGACATGATTCTGATTCTGATTAATTTATGGACGTATTCATGTGATGGATGCTTTTGCTTATTGACACTCAAGTAAATATGCTAAAAGTGTTTGTTTATGGTGATCAATTTCCTGCGATAATGAAAGGGCAGGTGGACCTTAAAGCTATAGGTAAACGAGGTTGACTCACCAGTTTTTTCAGCTTCATTAGGTACTTGACAAATTCAAGTCAATGAAAAATCATCATATCATCAAATACTGATCGAACAAGATAATTAGTGGGTTTTTCATTATGCCATATGCAAACAGCATTTTTACTTTGCTATTTCTGCTTCTGAAGAAGCTTATCTTGAACAAACCAGAACCACCTGCTGTTTTATTGAAGTCGTTAAAAATATCATAATTGCTCATTTGTCAATTTCATAGCGATAATATGTGCCAGGGTATGTAATTTTGCTACATTACTTTACATTTAATTATTATACTGAATAGTAATGGAGTCAAAGAATGACAATCAAAAATGAAAAGTTATCAAGTTGATGATCCAAAATAATTGAGCCATCTTCGTTTTAATCGGACGTGTCCTTCCATTTTTGATCCTACTGGGATACATTTACTGCTTTAACTATTCCTCATGTCACCTTGCTGATTTCCATTTAAAATTAATTATGTCAAAAAATCGAGGATCTCTCCGACCTTCGGCTTCTCCTCATCCTTTTGTTCTTTGTTCTAAACTCGAGCGTCATTGAAATACAAACAAATTTGTTACTCACAAAAATAACTTTTAACTTTTGATTATCATCAGACATGATTTTTTGAAGATACCACTGAAGACGACTACCGAAAGGGAGCACAGAAATTAGTTTCAAGTTCACTTCTTCTCCTTTTAGTCATCTCTGCCAACAAAGCTAAAATAAAAATACATCTTTGTTTTGTTTTATTGTTTAACAGTTTGTTGCATACAACATGCAACAATCTCGTTACGCGCAGGAATTGCATTTTAGTTGGCACTATAATTTTGTAGGATGGCTTTGTTGGAAGTTGAATAATGTAATGTAGTTCACAAGATAATTTTTTCTCAAAGATCGTGTTGATGATCAAGTAGACATAATATATGATATTATGATGAAGTGATGATTTGGATTCTCGGACATTTTATTCGCTCTTCAAAACATTTGCAAAGGATATAACCTCGCCGCAAATTTTTCTTTAGGGCTACTGCCACCAACCAAAACCACCACCTCAAAAGCGTGAGTTGTTGGCTTGGGGCATGACGGCCTTCACGAGTTTTCATTTCAATTTTGTTTCATTTTTTGAATACGTTTTTGTTGAATTGTTGAATATTACACCCAATTAGAATACAATAAACTAGATATGCATGCCTAAAAAACTATCAATCAAGCATCAAGATCAACAAAAATACGTAATCTAATTGCTCGCGATATTTTTTTTCCTTTCTTCTACTCCACATTATGATCTAAATTAAGCCTGTAACGAGGATGATGTAAAAGTGACTGAGATAATTTTTTTCTCTTCTAGCTAGGAGCCATTATAGCCTATAAGGTTACTTGTGTGTAATCGATATTGCCTCATCTTTTCTAGAGATTACATATTGGTATCAGATTTTATTGGTCGATAAGTTGAAAATTTTAAATGAAATGAAATTTTTTGCTTCAAACGTAATCTATTGTTGTAAAAGTTGATAATGTGCTAATATCGGTACTTATGAGTACGTTATTATACCTAGATAGGTATATATTATTGGCTGAGGTAACAATCATCTTTTAGATAGTTTATAGTTTTCTAACGATTTTAGATTTCTTGAATTTAATTTTAAATCCATAAATCTGATGAGTGATCGTGTTCATGTTTACACGTAACGCAATTTGGAAATAGAATAGAACAACATAAAATGTATCGACTGTATCACTCATTGATTTATGCAGGTTTACAATTACAATAATATGGTGCCGTTCATATGAACGATTAGGAAATCAAATTAAAAGATTAAATCTGCTCGACAAAACAAAACATCTATAATCGTTTTGCTTTTTTACAAATCCTTTTATGGCCGCTACCAATGATGGACGGCCCTTTAAGCATAAAATAGTTTTTAAAGCCAGACTACATAAATACTCCTAAACTATATGCTAATCTAGCTTGAGATAATCAATCTCTTGAACAGAAATTTAATAATAAATATTAAAATCCTATTGCTTCAACAGTTTTATTTAGAAATAGCCTTTTAAATAGCTAAAAACTTAATATAATGCAATTTCAACAACCTGCAGCTCTAAATAATTTAAAAAGTAAAAAAATCAAGTAGATGAGCTCATTGTTAAAATTATTGGACCATGTCAATCACAACACAGAGCAGCCAAATATTGTGTGCAAAAACCTTTCAGCGTTTTCTGAGTACGAGACTGGGAGAAGGGCCGGTGTTGATTTGATGATGATTTTTGAAGACGAGAAGGGGAAAAGGGAGATGAGAAGATGTAGAAATGCAAACACAACGGACAGATCACCATAAAAAATTATATTCGTATTTTGTACCTTTGGAACGCATAAAAGTAGTTACCAAAGGATCATTTTCGGAGTAGGTATTTAAATAAGCGCACTTAAACATTTATTACGATCATCATTATATTTTTCTGTTTGCTGATACTTTGCCACAAATGGCAAAAGTCAAATTTAAATGGGCAATTTCGGCACATGCAAAAAAAAAATCTTCCTTTCTTTTATGCACTTTCATAGCGTTCACACTCAAGCAGAACTGCATTTTTTTTGTACAAGTTGAAGCATAAAAAATTCATAATATTTCTTCGATTGCATTATTATGATTATTGGCTTGACTTGGTATATTCTTCATTATTCAATTCATTACAATTTATCATCATCAACAGCATCCCCAGCAGTCTGGCTAGAGCTCTTCTGACTCTGACTGACTGACATCTTTGATAAGTTTACATTTTTATTTCTTTTGGCTTGGGTTATGGCTTCATTTTTTTATTCTTTTAATTTTTTACTTTATGATTTTTGTTTGATGTCGATCGATTCACAACTCATTTATTATTATTTTTCTTTCTTTGCTCTGCTCTTTGCAATGATTTACTTATCACTATCACTCAACTGTTGTGGATATATGCACACACATTACATGTTATTATGCATGCATATGTAATTTAAATTAAATAGGTAATTTTAGAATGGCTCAAGAAAAAAAGAAGAAAGGGAATATTAATAAATAATGAGCAGGCCATCATAATAAAAATGAAACGAGTGAATGAATTCAGAATGGAATGTTATTTTCATGTTATTTCGTTGCAACTCCCTATGTAGTGTCCACCTTGAATTTATAATCGCAAAGAAACTATAAAAAATTAAACTAATGAGAACAGAACACCTTTCATTTCCCCCGCCGAGCCGAACAAGGATTTTGAAAAAACATTTTCAGTCAATTGAAAACTCCGAAGAATGCAATCGATTCACAGAATTTTTAACGCATATCCACATGATAAATTACTCTAAAATTGCATTTCTACACTTGTAAGGAGGCAGACGCTAATTTCATGTTGTTTTTTGCTAAACGTGATTCATTGATTCATTTGAATGAAAAATAAGTTAATTTACGCTAAAAGTTTCAAAGTGGAGCGTTTTACGCTCAGCAGCAAGCCAAACCAGACGTTTTAATTCAGTAATAAACACTTAAATACCTATACACGGTCTCTCACTCTCGTTCTGACGTCTTCACTCTGAATAGAGTAGCGTGTCTTACAAACAATTTTCGTTTTAAGGTGCAACGAAAATGAAATAATATTGTTATTTAATTAATGGGGTATTACGCATGATCATTGTTACAGACCATGGCTGGCAGAGAGCAAAAACGCTCAAGGGAGAAATATTTATTTTCTCGCACATTTTTATGACCTGTTACACAATTGAAAAAAATGTTATTTTTGAAGGGTTCAACAAATCCCACGCTTCTGCGGACGCAGGTACAAAAACAAAAAACCCTTTAAAACAAAACAAGAAAAGGTTCTTTGAAAAATTTCTGTGTGTATTATGTCGTCGTAGTAGATATTAAAAATGTATGTATTTTTGGTTGAAGAATCATTGTACCCAGTGGCACCATAAACCAATGTAATATATCTCACAACAATGTTTATTGTGGTAAAGCGTGTTGATCATGATGAGGTACTCAAACATTCAAAGTCTTCAGAATTGTTTTACATATTTCTTTTACAGTCTTAATTATTTTTAGCATTTATACTGCCACTGTTGCAGTGTTTGCTTTTGTTTTTGTTATTATTTTGATTATTTTTTGAACTAAAAGTCAAGGGGATCGGATTACAGTGTATTTTTTGAATGTCACATAGTCGCATTTCGTGGCTGATTGCGACAAAATAAAACAAAAACTGTTTGCCACCAGTGCCACAACAATCATATCGTCATCATGATCATCATCTAATTGTATGCAAATACCTAGAAAACTGATACAGAAATCCACAAAACAATTTGCATAGATTGGTCCATTGGACTAACAAACTTATTATCATTATCGCTGCTGCTGCACTTATAATATATTTTGCTTTTGATGGCATTCTCTTGTTAGCACCACCTCTGCATTATTTAATCCACGATTTTGAAAGAGACAATAAGAACTGTGTAGCAGCAGACACGACTTCTGCAATGCAATCCAAACTGCAATAATTTACTCTTTTTTTCAGCGACATGGCCATTTTAAAACTATTTTTGCACGTGCATCTTACGCATTCATTACTTCACTGCATTGTTTTAAGCGTTTTGACTGTGTGTAAATTTAAATGATATAAAAACGATGCGTAATTTTAAGTATTCCTTGCCTATATACTGTACACTTTGTGTACTTGCTTGTGCTGGCCTAAAGGGTTATTTCGCAAGTTGAAGATTTGGTATCAGCAGAAAAAAAGGAGGAACAGTGCTAATACAATCAGCATTGTGTGTACATGTATTTATATCGATCACCGTGTCACGCTTGATTGTTGGCAATCATTTTCCGATTTGTCGGGCACAAATATTACAACAATCTATATATTTTTTTGTGATGATGTGCCATTTTTTAATTGATCGATGCTGATAGAGTCTGAAGAATGGTGGGAGGAATCATGCCGCCGCCACCATCAAAGTATGCATTTTTAGATGCCAAGCGGACTTATTGCCAATAAGAAATATAGGAAATGAGGACTTATGAGGAGAGAACACGAGTCGAGCTTCGATTGGCTTGATTATTTTGCTTTCTTATCATCATCAGTCTTTTAAGTCATGATTTTATTAACTTTTTATATATTTTTATGCAATCGACAAGAACAGCGTTTGTTTACTGGTGTTTTTATAAGTTAAATGGAAATGATGATGAAGAGGACGACACGCTCACAGCGTATTTGCCTATTTCTTGAATGGGGTTGTTGTGTACGTACGTACAGGAATCGTTTAATTTATGACGGATTTTATTAGCATTTGCATAAAACATTAATACTAGCACATTTTTATGTTAAATAGATAGGTAAATAATAATATACGATATATTATATTACGTGAGATTTTTGTTTGTGTCTGGTATTCTCGCGTGCCAAAAGGGACATTGCAGCTCATTGCAGGAGGATTGCAATTGTAATGGTTTATCTATCAACGAGCAAAGTAACAACAAAATAAAATGTTTTATAGTTTATCGCTGAACATTGGTGATAAAATTGAAATCGTGGTCAGAGATGAATCATGTTTTTTCTTGAAATATTTTATGTCAATGGGTTATGACGATGATGATGAGGGCAATCTGACTGCTTTCTGGCTGGCTGAGATAACGAGCACATAAAACATCATCATTTAAGCTGATCGAAAGTAAAAATTTGGTTGGATGTAAAACAAAAGGTGTCCTGTGACATGACAAACAATTTGTGTGTGCGAAATAGTAATAAATAATGTTTTATGAAAAAGGACAAAGCGGACCTTAAAAACAGTCGTTACATTTTTTATTGCTTTCAATATTTGATTCATCGTTTTGTCAATTGGACTTTATTGTTTTTTTTTCATGCGCACGGGACGCACAGTGCACAGAAATATTAGCGCTTTTATTGATAAAGTGCCTATGAATGTCTATAAATAAATGGGAAATTTATGCCTATCATAGTAAAGGACGATAAAGAATATAGGTAAATTTTTTTCTGAATTTCTCTGAAACAAGTATAAAAATATAAATAGTATTTGTATTTTTTCTGTATTTTAAATGCTTTCAATGGCAAAGCCTCACCACAAACCCAACTGTCATGTTTCAAGTGCGACAATATGTTTACCAACTTAATAAAAAGTTGTGTTTTATCTGTAAAATTATAACTATTTTTTGCTTCGAGGTGATAAATAAATTTTTAAAGCTTGGTCTCTCATATTTTTTCCACTTCCGCTGTTTCATCCTTCCTTAAACAATGAGTGAACGTGTCCATAAATCGAACAATATAGCTTTTTGCTCAACAATTTCTAGGTATTAAGCTTACAGACTGGATTTCCCCTTCACCCACAACGGAGTATTGGAGCGAGCAAAGCATTGAAAAAAATACATGTATTTTCTGTATGC
>JAQFYG010005057.1:0-10317 GCA_034694325.1 Entomobrya corticalis
CAATCTGGCATCGAAGAAATTCAAAAAATTGAACATGAAAAATTTCATTTACTGAAAGCTGCCGAATGCACCCATATATAAACTCTTTACAAATCACTTTGAACTCGATATAACCAGAGTATAGAGGTTGATTATCGAATTCAACATCTTTAGTTTTTATTAAATCTAGGTATCTATGTACATGAGTTTGTTTGTAAAGAAAAGATCATAATATTATTATCCTCAAAAACCGTATATTTATACTTCAGTCACTTTTCCGTTCTTTTGTGTTACATAAATTACTTTTGCTTATTATCATGTCTCAACCATTCCAGAACCACTGTAAAAGAACGATTGCCGACGTACTGCTCGATTGGAAAATGTTGATTATACAAATAAAATAATTTTGAAGTTTTTGTGTACTATCGGCGCTAAAATAAATATTTAGCGCTCAAACTAGGCTGCTTAGAACTAACGACATTGATTTCTCTTCGTTAAGTTGCAGAAAATGATCAGTAAAGAAGGATTATGTGATTATGATATAAATAAGCAAGATCTTAATGATCAGAATTAATGTTTTTGCGAACATACAAATTTTTTTTATTAGTCAATGAAGCTTAAATTTTTAGTTTGAACAAAATTATATGTTAATATACAGATATATAGACAGAAAGACATGATACAATCAATGCTGGTCGTTTTTTTCCTCATCAGTTTAATGTAATCAGTCTCAGTTTGGCTGTTACGTTTTAAGATCAAAACATTTAGAACTGAAGGTGCCATGAAAAATGCACATGCATGTGAAATCTATGCAAAAAGTCCAGAAATAATTTTTTCTGTGTCAGGAATCGAATTTTTACATGTTATGCATGTAATTTACGTTTTTATTAAGAACCTAAACTATGGCAATATGCTTGTTTATAATTTTTTTAAATTTTTTATAATTGAGAATCGGGGAAAAAGGACTGCCAAGTTCTGCGTTAGCTGATTTTTTCTTCAAAAGTGGACCTGGGTCAACTTTTGTTTTTTATGCGTTGTCAAGTTGTGGTAACTTGCTTCATGGAGGACCCCAAACAAAGACATTTTTATGGTTTCGATACACACAACATGAAATACATGGCATTGTAGGTGCAATGCAAAACCGTTGAGTTTTGAACAAACATATATCTATCTATCGTTGATGTTTACTGTTCACAATGACATGACATGATAATTTTAATGCAGTTCATCGTCAAAAAACTTTAAATCTCACATTACTGCTTACTTTTATATCATAAATCCACATGAAACTTAAAAGATCAGTTATGGAGATCCAGACAATCCAGGGCATTGCAGTCATCCATATACTAGAAGTTAACTTGAGTTAATCATGTTGACGATTAATAAATTGTATTCCTTAATTAAAATGAACGTACAGTTAAAATGAATTGCAATGATTTTATGTACTCTATGATACTTATTTCAAGAAATAACTTGCCAAACTCCTAGTTATAAATTATAAGCTGCATCAAAATAACAACTATGATTCTTCCATCAACCCATTCAAAAAATCTTCGTTGGCGCGAAAGGGAAAAGTTCAAAATATATAGAACAAAGCACAATGACACCGTTCTTATGTCTAGCGTCAACACAACATCAAGCAACTAAGTATTTTTTTATCATCCGTTTTCACAGCTGTAGCTTAACTAAATCGCTTATCATTTAACTGTCAAAAACTGTAATTAAATGCTACTTTAATAGTACAATACGCTAATTTAAAGTTAAAGCTTCAAAAGCAAATAGTTATTAGCATCTGTGCGTAAAGTTACCACTGCTATGATCCGTCATCACCAGAGCATCATCCCAATCCGGCATCCGCACAAGGACCCCGCACAAGATGACAAGACGTTCATTTTAATTAAGGAATACAATTTATTAATCGTCAACATGATTAACTCAAGTTAACTTCTAGTATATGGATGGCTGCCATGCCCTGGATTATCTGGATCTCCATAACTGATCTTTTAAGTTTCATGTGGATTTATGATATAAATGTAAGCAGTAATGTGACATTTAAAGTTTCTTGACGATGAACTGCATTAAATTTATCATGTCATGTTATTGTGAACATTAAACATCAACGATAGATAGATATATGTTTGTTCAAAACTCAACGGTTTTGCATTGCACCTACAATGCCATGTATTTCATGTTGTGTGTATCGAAACCATAAAAATGTCTTTGTTTGGGGTCCTCCATGAAGCAAGTTACCACAACTTGACAACGCATAAAAAACAAAAGTTGACCCAGGTCCACTTTTGAAGAAAAAATCAGCTAACGCAGAACTTGGCAGTCCTTTTTCCCCGATTCTCAATTATAAAAAATTTAAAAAATATGTAAACAAGCATATCGCCATAGTTTAGGTTCTTAGTTTTTATGAAAGTGCTAGGTGACTTTGATCATATGGTGCACGTTGCAGTTCATTAAAAATGCCCTGCAGTTTCCTCATACCGAAAACAGTTTGGACTCAAATGTTCCATATGTGCATCATTTCCTAGTTCAGAGTCTTTTTAAAAAGATTTAAAGAGGACACTACCAGTAATCTAGGGAAGAAGTAAAAAATGAAAATAAAGAACGTTGGAGTATTCTCTTTTCAATTGAACTGGCAAAGGATAAGAAGATGAAAGAGTTTAGATGAGTGTTAGCTTCTTCTCTCATGTTACCAACTACCCGTTTAGGATTTCTGATGACCCGTTAGCATTTTATGTGATAACGTTATATTCATACTCCGTTCAAAACTTGTACATTTATTACAAGGGCTACTTCATCAGTTGCCCTCGCTTTCAATTGGATATTATTTTAAATAAAATCAAAGGACTACAATTTGTTGGTATATTGGTAAAACAAATACAAGAAAGGACTACTCCTTTTTATGATTTAAAACCGAGGTCAAAAATTTACTGAAAAAATTTTTGTCGCGTGCCTTTTATGTTGTAATACCTTAAATTTTAATTTATTCAATAACTTTGAAAAAGATGAAATGCAGTTCCTAGAAGTTCAATTACTAAATATTTCTAGAAATGGAAAGATTATCAAGTTTTTCAAATGGTACCGTATTTGCTATGTTAAATTTTATTATCGGCGACGTATAAATCTATAAAAAGTAACATTTATTTTAATATATAACGGGACAATAAAACCTTTTGTTCATCCTGGCGACTGCAAGCTTTAAAACACAAAACTTAATGCGCAAATTTAATTTGATTAATAATTAATTATAACTTGCAATTTATAATTAGAATGAGAAACACGCATGCATCAGGAAACTTGCATTATTAAAATAAACTAGGAAAGTTGGACTTTCACGACTTTTGGTTTTTTTCCCTGTATTATTTCCTTTTTGCTATACAACTACTTACCTTTACAGATTCTTTGCTATAGTAAAAAACATATCCAAACATAAAAAAAATTAGGAAATAATCTTAGCAATTTAACAAATTTTCAATTGACACTTCAGCTAAATTTCATAAAACTTAATGCACAGTCGCGTTTTAAATTCCATTCTTTGCGAAAGACGAGATACGTCATATTATATGGAACGTTTGTTTTGACATGTACTTGTAACTAAATTGACATAATTATGAAGGAATATTGAACTGAAATGAAAAACAAAAATATCTAGTAGTATAAGTTAAATATTATTTTTGCAAGAGCTTCTGACATAATATTAGCAAAAAGATGGTTGAACGGGCAAAGCTTGGTGCTACGAAACAGTAAGTAATAAAACTGCAAAAGCATTAACATACCAAATAGAATCAAATGAAAAAAAATCCCGAAAATGCATCATTGCAAAATATATACCTTTGCAGTTATTTTGGAGCTTTAAAAAACTATTTCCTGATATCTTATACACGCATCCGTTTTGAAGAGGATCCATCGTTTTTGTTGGGATTTAGGAAAAAATTAATGGAAAATACAGGTTCAAGAGAAACAACAGAATGCTAACCGTAAAAATTTCAGAATGGTAAAAATTTGCAAAGTTTTACGATCGTTTAAATCTTATCTGCCACAGTAATTTTTGCTCACCTTGCAGTTTTATCTGTAATTGGCTAACTGTAAGCACGGTAAAGACCATACAATTGGACTGAAGCAGTACAAATGCACATAAATAAGTAACAATAATAAATTTTAGTTGCTATCAACTCAGCAATTTGCAGTTTCAACTAACTTTCAGTTTGTTGGATATCAATTTATGAATTTTGAATACTTTTACATTTAATTTCATACCTACTTATACTGCCATCTTATCATTATGTCAATCTACGGTGTCGTATTTGTGTTTTAAATTTAAAAAACTCACCACTGGCGTATCAGTGTACCAAATACATCATTATTATTACTAGTTATATTTTTTCTCTTTGACTACTTATGATTCAATTGAGCAATTTGCAGAGTTGCAAATAGTCTTAATTTGATTTTTACTGGAATTAAAAGAGACAAATTGTAATAAAAACCAGTTATCTTGGCGTTACAAAATATATATCAGGTATTTCCAGACACAGTAAATTTTCTTATAATTAAAAGAGTTCTTCATGAAAAAATTTGTCTTTTTCTTGTTAAATTTTGTTCTAGTTTGTAACCAAGTTATAACTGGTGTATACCGTAACATCTAGCAATTTAATAACACTAACAATCAGAGCTTTACTGACAGAAAGGAATAAACATGATTGTTCTAAAACAAAACGGAGAAGAAACGTAGCATTTAAAAAATGGAAAATAAAACTCGCCTTAAAAATTTTAAATTCTTGTGGAATGTATTTATAATCCGAAACGTATAGTAATGAACTACAGATATATATATTGTTATGTGACGTAAACTACTCATGTAATCCGCATATATAATAAACGTCTAATGAAGAGTTATCATCTGATTTGTATGAGCTTTAGCGTATTGGGTTGCAATTGTAAGATAAGCTTTTACTGTGGAGAAGATGATGCATGGAAAATGAAAACAAATTATTTGAAAAGTTTATGGAATGGACTCGACATTTTGTTTGGTCATCTAGAAATAAGCAAAATTATGCCACAAAAGGTTAAGTGCTAAAACTAACTCGATAATATTTCAAATTTTGAATTAAAAGAACGGCTGACGGAAATTATATCATTATCATTTTCAATTGTTTTATATGGCGATAAAGCACAGAATTAAAGGATTTTTAGGATTGCAGGACCTGAACAAATTTCCAGGTTGGCCTATTACACATAATAGAAAAGACAGAAGTTTTTGGATTTTTTTTTCAATTTTGAAAAGCGTCATTGCATTATATTTTCTGTTGAATAATTTTTTATTCTTTAGAAATTTATGAAGTTTTTCTCCGCTCAAATAATTAAAATTTCAACTTTAGGTTTTATTGACGATGAAATGCAAGCTGAAAGATGAAAGGTACGTCGGTACGTAAAGCTACCAAAGCATATTATTAACAGCAAAATAGAAAATATTTGTAAGAACTTGACGACTACATGTAATTTTGAGTACAACATTTGAGTTGGGTGCGACAGCTAGATTGATTAATGCCAAAAAGGAGACTGTGTGAAGAAAGAAATAGATTTAGAAGTGAAATAACTTTGAACGTGAAAAGCTGAATAATAGTTTATAATTTGACCAAATGGAAATCATATACTTTTTACCAATTATATAGCGCCTTAATTATCCTTTTAAACAAAAATATAACTTTTAGTTTTGATTCAATCGTATATTCCTTCTAATCTTTATTCCAAAATTTTGAATGCCATATTTATCCGTTGCTTTATGTAGCAATAATGAACTCAATCCAAAACGAAAGGAATATGAATGGAAATATATGGGTTTTTCTCCCGCTTTTTTGTAATGTTCATGATCGTAAGTTTTTTTCTTTTTAGCTTTTATAAGAATAGAAGAAATTAAAAATTTTGTAAGCATTTGACGACTATATGCATGTTTGTGGGGAATATTTATATACAATTTAAAATACGATTTCAAACGGCGACAATTTACTGGCGTGAAAAAATAGAAAAGCAAATGAATAACATGGAACGACAAAAAATTTAATTTACTTTTAAACTAAAATATAACTTTTTCTTTTGATTAAATTGTATATTTCTTATAATCCTTATTCTAATCTTAGAATGCCCAATTTATCGGTAGCTTTGTGTCGCAATAGTGAGCTTAATAAAAACCAAAAGAACATAAATGTGAATAAATGGTTTATTTCTCTACCTCTTTTGCGTAATAATCAGGATCATATACTTTTTCTATTCAGTTTTATTACTGGTTGGTCGTGCTTCTCATCGTTTCAACCAAGTTCTGTTATTATCAGCATTCATATGAAAATATACTCAGATCAATATAGTATGCAATCATCAAGCATCAGCTACTTATCATCATAGAATCTAGATAATTGATTGTACACCAGCAATCCTGCTTCCCGCCGGCTTCATAAAATTCTTTGAGTTAAAAAATTAAGGTTTGTGTTTATGATCAATAAATAAAAATCATATTATCCTTTTAACGCCATTTGATATCTTTCCCAAAAAAATCGTACTTGCCTTATGTGTACATATTTCACACAAAAAGTAGTACATAACGAAAAAATCAAATGATAACACCATTTCTGGAAAATGTGCATAAAATTTCCAGAACAATTCGCATATAAACTAACTTTGTTTTCAAACGGGTAAATTTATTGAAATTATGTTGGTATTGAAAGATGGGACCTTTAATAGGCATCAACTCACATAAATTTCATTGGCAAAAATTTTGTGGCTGTAGAGAAAATTTATTTTTTATTTGTTTCACATTGCCCCAAAACAGGCAAAATAACTTTGTGGCTTCATGGCTCACAGTAGGAGATTATTGGATAAAAATTATTTGCATGGTGTTTACAAAGGTGGTGCTACAAAATAAAAAAGAAATTATGAAATCCAAAAACATGATGTTCTGGTGGTGTCAAACCTCAATATTCTTACTCTGTTCTTTGTTATTTACATTTGTATAAAGTTAATTGTAAAGGCAAGTGCGTTTATGTTTCATCATATTCATCTAGTATTTTTGTTTGAAAATATCTACTCATTCTCTATTTACTCATCAAATAGGTGCGTAAAACGTCATAGTAAAAACATTACTGAACACAACATTATAAATTTTCATGAATAAACTAATTAACTTTTAATTTGCATGTGCAAAATATTTTAGAAAGTGCATGCAATAGTTGATATTTGCGTAACTTGAAGGTTTTATATTACCATACCCTGTCAGATTGAATTGTAAAATTCCAAATCAAAATATCTAAAATCACTATATAAGCCGGTCTACTGACGTTTCATCGAATGCACTCTCGCCGAACGCATATTTCGTAGACGGCCTTTTGTCGAACGACCACTTCGTATACCGTAGCCTTTTCATCGAAAGCTTACTTATATAACACCGTTTCCTAGAATCCGTTTGACCGAATGACTATTTCATCGAGCATGCAAATTTTGTTAAATGAACATTTTTGTTAACTTATTTCTCCTTAAACTACCATTCTACAAAAAATACCTGTATACGAAATGGTCAGTCGACGAAAAGGATTCGATGAAATGATACATTCGATGAAATGGATTCGGTGAAATATCCGTACACCATAAAAGCCGTTTTTATGATTTTTTGGTAATATGAAAAACCTTACACCTTCTGGCATTTGGTACAAAAAACAACAGCTGTCTTGTAGTCTTGTTTGTATAAGTGGGCATATTGTGATATTTCACCGTGGTTGAGCGAGAAAATAAATTAGGTTCCGGTTATTATGAGATATCTAATGTTATTAGTGAATACCACAGATTTCCTCACTATCTTATTGGGATTATATAGTTTCAATGACTATCTTTGTTAGTTTACTCTCAGTTTTGGCCTAAAACTCGAACAAAAATGTTAAGTAGGTATTTTATCATCGTGTTTTTCCAACCAATAAGTGGCTGTCTATTGCATTCTGGCACTAAATATTATGTGATTGTTAACTGAGCGACGGAAAACCTGAAAAATCAAATGTTTAATATTTGTTTGCTTTAGAGCAAATAAAAGTAAAGTGAAAAATATTTTACGCTGAATTCTGATTAGAAAGGATTAGAAAAAGGACATATTATTCAATATGATGCAACCTTTCTAGCTTCATGAACGCTTTGAACTTATTTTAACCATCAGGGGAAGCTTGGACCGTAAACATGGTCAGCAGTTTTTGATTGGTAATTGACACATCTTATTTTTGTGGTTGGGTGCGTTGCACTGGTTACAGCAAAGGTATTTCAAGTATCGGAATTGTTTCATTCCTGATCTGTAGTTCCAAAGTTTTAATAAAATCCTGATTTGATTTCGTAACTGGAGTCATTGCTAGTAACCAACTACCTGAGTTGCATTGTTTGTGCTGTTGTTTACGTAGCTCACTTGTTTTAATTAGATTGACTAAAAATACTTTACTAGATGTTGGATTTTTACTCGTCATATATCACAGGATGCAGAAATAACCATGCACAAAAATTTTTGCGTTACATTCACCCATTACACAAAAGTGTATTAATCTCCAAATTATTCTCATGAATATTTTGTTTTTTTGATACGTTGTCTCCTAATTTCATAGTATTTATTAAATAAAATTTAAATTCTCTATAACCATACCAAAAATGTTGATTATCGCAGTGAATATCATTAGTTTTATTTAATCTAGGTATCTATGTATATAAATTTTTTGTAAAGAAATGATCACATTCAAAACCGCATTCATTTACACTTTGACAGCTTTTTGGGTTTATTTAAATTACTTTTTTGCTTATTATTATGTCTCGAACATTCCGGCATCAATCTAAGAAAACATTTGGAAACTTGCTGTGTGTTATGCGATTGGAAAATGCCAATTATACTAATTAGATTAATTTCAGATTTTGTATGGTGCCAACGCCGAAATAAATGCTTAGAACTCAAATCTGGTCTTACACTATCGAAGATGCGGTAGTATGATCCACTCAATCATATAACATAAAAACAGACAGAGGTACTGTGACTACCAAAATCATGATCACAAGGATCAGAATGAGTGCTAGGCTACAAATGAATAAAAATTATATTTTTATATATTAATAAAGGCTGCATTCATTCATTCATTTATTTATTCATGCAGTCTTTACAAAACAAAATCGTTTGTGATCAGATGGAACATGTGGATCTCATTTCATAATTCAGCGTCCTTTCAAAAAGATGTAAAGATAACACTACTGGCAAAATAGGAGAAAAGTATAAAATCAAAAGAATAAAATGTGAGAGGAAGCCTTCATCATTTGAATTTGCAGACAAAACAGAGAAGATGAAAAAAATGAGAAGAATGTTTGCTTCTGCCCCAATGTCACTATGTCACTGCCCTGCATTTCGGATATCCTATCTGAACTAATGTGCATTTTAATTTATGACGTAATATAGATGATCCTCTGAGTAAAAAATCCATTCATAATATGGAATTGTATTAATTGGGCTCCTTGTTATTTCTGTTGCCGATTCTTTCAGCTGGATATCCATTTAAATCCACTATCAAATACCGAAATATATTTGTACTTTAGCGCCATTTAATTTATTCCCAATTTTTACATGTATCATTGTAGCAGCAGATCGTATCTTTCGTCCTCCCTGGTGGATAATTTACAATGATTTCTAGTAAATATGATTGTTGATATCCATTGAAACTAATATTATGAACCTAGCATTGAAACAACATTAGAAATAAAATTCAGTAAAAAAGATGATGTTCCTTTTCGCAAGTGTTACGGCGTTAACAACATCGTAACTGCATATACGGACACGACTAAACAATGTGATTTATATTAAATTTTTCATACAGCAAAAAACATCCGTTGTCTTAGGTTGCTGTTGGTATGCAAAGAATAACCAAAGCAGAAAAAATGAAACAAGACAAAAACCCCGGTCTGTAGCATAGATCAAGCTCATCGGCTGACTTCGGACGATGCCGGTGTTTTTAACTATGACGCCTTGAAGGGATGTCCAAGCATTGAAGTACCGTGTTGTGGCTTTTATGGAAAACGTACGCAGGAATATTGCAAAATAATTCTTACGTTTTCTAAAAATAAACGATCACCATGAAAAATGAGCTGAAACTAAAATTATTTTTTGTTTCGAATATATGTCTGTATAGATGTCGGGAGATTAACATACTTTAAGAGAAAATTATCTCCTTCGGTTTCGAGAAAAACTGAAGGCTTCTAAGCATAAAGTTTAAAATATTGGAACAGGGTAAATGTAAGTCATGAATATCTAAAAGATGTGGATGGAGATTCCAGGGA
>JAQFYG010005058.1:0-10317 GCA_034694325.1 Entomobrya corticalis
CAATTACAACATGATGTAAAAACAGGCTCGTATTTTCTGTAAACACTGTTTTCTAGTAAATGAATTAAAATAATAGGTATACTTTAAACAAAGTTGCGGACGTGCAGAGTGCAGAGTACCTTGCAAATGGTGAACAAATTTACTCCACAATATACACTACGACTTGACCAGCATATATAATTCAAACAGTAAAAAAGTTTTTCTTTGATACATTCAACTTTAAACCTAATTTCTTCAGCACACAAAAGCTTCCACAAACATTCTTACTTTCTCCAGTGCTATATACATGGATCGATAATTATTTCAAGTATTTCTGGCCAACAGCCTTTTCACTTTTATTTCTCCTTGTCCTGACCTAATCCACATTTTCTGTGTTGCCCGTCTCGGGGTCCAATAAGAAAGAAACAGACAGTGATGACGACCTGTCTATACATCCCATCAATGTATTTTTTCTGTTGTTGACTTAGTTCATGCATCACAGATAGCAGCTAAAGTTCGCTGAAATATTGATTACTTAAAACTACCATTCCTAATTCAAATCGCATGATAACAGATAGGTATACAATATATTATATATCTACGTACATGTATGTGTTTCATCATCATCATCACTACCTACTACCGTTCATCATAAACATATAAATATTACAGTCTATGGACTATTGATTCATTACCAAAATGATGGAGAGGCACAGGTCCTCGTCCTGTGCGCTGCCATACTGCTTGGTAAGGATATGACATTACATGAATGCGAATACTTCGAACATAAGTAACTTTGCTGACGCAATGCCATTGTCTGGTTCCCAACCTAGCCTAACATTAGTTTTCGTGAGAAATCTCCTTTCCGTGATGTGATCCCGATATCTCCTCGCCGCCGACGCCATATATAATACTCAAACTTGTAGTCTTTCAAGCAATTTAGCATGCAGAGAGCAACGGGATGACCTTGTAGAAAAATAACACGGAGAAAAAAGACAATATCAAGCATGTTCTTATATAAAACGCAGTAGTAATAATAATAATAGCAACAACATTTTTATGTCTCGTTTTTTATCATTGAAAAACAGAAAATCTTGGGGCGACATAATAAAAAAGGAATATTTAGACATTTTTGGCCAGACAGCCAGTTTAAGAATAATTATTAGTAGTAGACGAATTATATGCACACATTAAATTAATAGAGGCAAGTATTTTTTGAGCCGCTTTCCTTGCGGTTTGATTGTGCCATTAATCTTGTTAGCATTATGTCCTTGCCTTATGACTGCTTTAAGAAAAAGAAGAAGAGGAGGAATCGGTTAGGGTTATTTGTTTTTCTTGTGCAGTACAAACCTAATTAACATTTTTTATGGTATCATGCATCTTATCTCACAGATATTTTATGCTGCTGGGAAGTCAAGTAAAGTAATACCATATGCCTCCTCACAAAATTTCTTCGTTCATTCCCATGCTTCATGATAATGAAAAAAAAACAAGATAAGTTAGTACACATTTTGGTTTTTAGCCAGTGCCGTTGTTTTAAAAAATTAAGCTCATTTTCTACAAGTCTATACAACATTTTTACTGCATTTTACCATTCTATTTTACTACACAAAACTAGTAACTAGTACTACTTCATGTACAACTTTTTATAATAAAATACAATGCACATCAGCTAGCAGCATATTATTACTGCTGAAAAGTAACAAACGTAGTATAATATATGCTCAGTTAGCACTGTTGCTTTTTTAATGACCTTGGTCTGTCTGCCTTTCTGTCTGTCTGGTTTTATGTTCTCTCCTCTCTCTGGCTCGTTCTAACTCGCGATAGCAAATTTGAAGTGGCGGAGTAAAAGGACTATGCGATGCTGACTGATGTTATTGTAGTTGTTCGTTTACTATGTAGTATATAGTTATGAAACTGCTGGTTCGTAATTATGGATGGACGTAAAAATGTTTACTCAATTCCTTGTATTTAAAAAAAATTATCCTGTGATGCACAACTAACAAACGGTCAGAGGTAAAAAAAGATCTTTCTTTTGCCTTTGACAAGTCCTCTTTTATCTAAAGAAATTTTGAAAAGATTTCGACGAAGACGAAAAAAACTGAATCCACTGCCTCCCCGTTGTTGCACATTATTATTTAGTCAATGCAAACAGAAACATTTATTCCTGTCTGCTAATTACTAGTTTAAGTTAAAGTTAAGCACACTTTTTTCTTACAAATTTTCCTTATTTAGCTATAATACATTTATATGTGTATTATGTTTAGTACTTTTCCTTTCATATGCTTATGTAATATTTAAAGAGATGACTTTTTATATGGAATGCGATCGCCATCAGCATTGTGTGCTCTAGTTTTTAACACAAATGTATACATTGGTGCCGGCGCTGTGTGTTATGCAGTAAATGGCTATGCTGCTGGATGAGTCAGCAACAGAGGAGGAAACAACAAAATGTACACATTTCGTATATGCTTTGTATAGTCTTAGAACATGGATGAAAGAATTTATATAAAAAATGAATGCATATAAATACCATATTATTATTTCTTAGAGTCCAAGCAAGCTTTTGGGTATTTGCAAAAAAAATCTACAAAGAAAAACGTCTGGCTAGACCGGAGTTGTCTGTCTGCTGCTTCGGGAAACAACAAACTTAGGAAATCTCTTCATTTCCAAGACGTTTTCTCTACTTTTTGCCAACATCAAACCATCTACTTGTGTTCTTCTCTAGTACACTGTTGCAAAAAAGGAGACAAAGTCTAAACCATTTTTCTTTAGGGCAAAAACAGATTCTTCCATCCTCCTATTTTTTATGAGGGGAAATGAAAGCCAAAAGAAAGTAGTAAAAAAAAGTCAAAAGCCCACCACCCAAAAAAAATAACTTCAGGTTCTTATTATCGTTGCATGTGTGTGTGTGTGCCCATATCATTGCTCAGCATACCAGAATAATAGTCTACTAAGGAATAGGAGATAAATGCATGAAATTACCCGAGTTTTTCTAAAGAAATGTGTGGAAGTAATAAAGCCAGTAGAAATGCATATTATTTCTTCTTTGCATATCATATCATGATCGAATTTCTTCTATAGACTTGGCTTGGTTTTCATCGTTAGTCATCATATACATATAAAATGTAACATGCGTAAAAAATGATAATTGTATTACCCAATGAAGTAGTCTGGAAAAAAAGGGAAGCGATGTGGGTGACATTTCACTTTCTGTCAGTCAGTTAAAATATTTTTTATATATTTTTCTCCTTGTCTCTTTGCCCTGACTTTTTTCTTTTATTATGATTGTTAAGTGAAGTGTGATCTGATGATGCATCATCGGGTTAAACGAGTGGGAAGAAGAAGAAAAAATGTAATGTCATGTGTGTATATTTATAAAAGATAATTTGATACTTTTAGGGTACGTATACCTATTTACAACCGTCTTCATTTTAGTATGAAAAAAATAATGATAGTGATATTCCAAGTATAATAATAACAATAATAACAAGCTGGTTCAGTTTACACGTGAATAGTGAATAGTTGCACATAAAAGCCTGAAGAACGTCTGGATAATTATCTGTGAGCTTTTAATGTCACCTTAAAAAGTTTAGTGCTCGTAACAATTGAGCCTTGAAAATTCTCTTAGGAGAAATATGATATACTTCGCAGTATAGTAAAAAATTTTGATAATTGGCACTAAATATATATCCATAAATATCTTCTTCTTAGATAATATTAACGTCATTACTGGTTTAAAATGCCTGAATGGTTTCTTCAGACTTCAGAGATCTATTTTATTTGATTCTCTGACTGTGAAATATGAGAAAACTAGAAAAAAGTTATGAGTGTTATTGGGTTTAATGTTGGCCTTATGTCATTGTTAATCTGCTCTTTTCAAATGATAAAAACCAAGTTTTAACTATAAAAATATGATTACTTAAAGCTGTTTAACGTAACTAAAATTGGGATTTTCCTTTTTCTATTATTTGCGTAAGCGAAACAATCAGGTCAAAATTAAAATCAGATTTATGAATACGAACAACAGTACTTTTAACTGATAGAACAAAAGCTGGACAATAATAAGATAAGAGTTTATAGTGAGAGCAGTATTTAATTATTCAATATTGTTTTTTATCCACCTTTCCAGTTTTTTGTACCTAAATATTTGAAAGTCTGACTGTTTCAATAAAAAATTAGTGAAGGCAAGCGAAGGACAAAGCATAAAACAACGACAATAGCGTGGATTATTCATGCTCTATCCTACAGCCATATATGCCCTGTAGAAAATAATACTATAAATAAATTACAAAAGATAATATACCTAGATGCACTAAATTCAGAGGAAAATGCTAGATCAAAAATAAAGTTTTGCAAAAACATTTCCACGTAATGGGGCATCAAAGTAAAAATATTGAATTTACACCTTTAAATCATGAAAAACATCATTACTTGATATTACACAAATGTCAGAGAGAAAGCTGGCACATGAATGAGTATAATTGTTAATGATTGCCTTGTCATGAGTCATATGAGTAAATTAGAAAGAAAGAAGTGAAAAACAGAGAAAATAGGAAAATAGAAGACTTTAATTAATTGAATCTGTTTTAACTTATTTATCATCACATCCATGATAATTTGTTAAACCCAATTAATTAACATTTTTCTTCCTCATTCTGTATTTTTTAATTAGCTTTTTCATCCCTTCTAACCTGAAATATAAATTCTTTGAAAAAAACATTTATTGGAAATCATCTATGAAAAGTTTCATAAGTATTGAAGCGTATATCTCAATATCATTCAGCTCATTAAATTTCTCCCAAAACAAAAAGAAAAAAATAACACTGAAGTGCCTTTCACCTTTTGTTTGAAAATGTCGTCCATAATTGCTTTTGTTTTTACTTTTTATGTACCAGTACTTACCAGTTTTTCACATAATATACTCGTGTGGTGCAGGCACGACAATACCATTGCCTATTATCTTGACTAGGTAGTATATATTCCATTTCGCTTGAATGACTGTAGCCTGTGCAAGGGTTTTTCTCTTTTAATTCTGGAAACACTAAACTAAAATGCTTATACCGTACATGTTACTTTTGATGGTGGTGGTGGTGGAGGAGTAGTGTGCAGACAGACAGAAGATTATTATAGGCTGTTGTGCCCTCACCCGGAATTTTTTTTACTGCCTTCGTCCTCCGGTTTTTCGCGAGCTTTCTCCATTTACAAAACCGGCATTCATAGGGAATGCCGGCTGCCTACTCTCTCCTTTGTATTATTTCTTATGGCTTTCACTGACGATGAGTGAGAGTGAATACACCACCTCTACCACGAAACGAAAGTACTTTCTCCCCGACGTGTTGTGCATGTATGCGAATATGAATGCATATATATCTCTTAAATATCAACCTACCTATTATGTACTTATATACTATATACCTTTAACTTTAACAATGCTGCTTTGTATTTTGTCTACAGGTCTGCAGCCGGGTAACCTTGAGCAAAGGCCATTCCCTTTTTCCACAGTGAGTCCTAACAACAACGACGACGACAACGGCATAAAGCAAGAAGTGTAAAGAGAAAGAAAGGAAAGGAAAACGCTTTCTCCTGTTTTCCTTTTTTCATATAGCCTGTTATTTTCCAAAGCAATTTTTGTACTTACATAAGGTCGCAGCCGTCTCCCTTTGTGCGTCATATATTCATATACATTGTTTCCTTGTGTGGAGAAGCGATAGAGCGATGGAGTGTTCAACTTGAAAAACATGGTATGTCTAGAACTATATTATTATTATTTTTCTCTACTTTTATATGCACCTACTTACTCCGCAAAAATATAATTTTCAGTTTTGCTTATAACATATTATATCTGGTACATTGAAAAGGTGACTTACTTACTTATGTCCATTTTGCCATAAATTTTTAAGGCTGTGTGAGTTTAAATGGTAGGACGAACAAAACTGACGTTGAGTTTGGATGATAATCGGGAATGACAATTTAAAAATTCATTGGTGGGCAAGAACAGCGAGGTCTCATATAGGTAGTGTAATAATATGGAAGGCCCATTTGCTCCAAATATGCATGCATCACACACTATCAGCACATCTTCATATAAACCTTTCATTAAGAAAGATACTAGGAAAGCGTATAATTTCCGTAGGATTATCTTCCTTTTCTGACCAAATTGGTTAGTGGAAAGTTTGGAATTTTTCGAATATTGAAAGCTGGCTGTTTTTGTTTAAATGCGTTTTGTTCACAAATGTATTTATCAGCAATCAGCACTATCAGTTTACATGTACGTGTCTTTTTACTGTCATCGTTTTTGTAACTTTTGTCATTGGAAAGAAGGAAAAGGAAGGACGTTTGGGTAAATTCAGTATTGACTACATTTGCAGGCACCTAACGCGTATCGCTCGATATTTTAAGTTCTTTAGGTAGTATGTTTATGTCTTTCTTTCTATATTGTTTTCTGTTCATTGCTCTTTTCATCGCAATAATACCAACGTAGATTGTAAATACGTTAAACAAATAAGCAACAAAAATTATAGCATTCTTGTAAAGAAAAGCATACATGGAAGTTATTCGACTTTCATTTATTTATATTTCCCTTTTGCAGCTTTGCTTTGCTGATGTCTAGCTTTGATGTTTAATTAATTAAAGACCTGTATATATCGATTATACCAACATGTTTTTCTCTAAATCAAGCTAGTTTCCTGTTCTTTTTGATTTGTGATTCGATTCGATGATTTTATTTCATCCAATTTAAAAGAAAGTGTTATACTGCTTGCTAAAGTATTCAATGCTTGCATGTACCGATTTTGCGTGACTTACCACTAAACATGTTCTCCAATAACATAGTAGTTTTTGGTTTTGTTGTCTTGTCTAACTGACAGGGAGAAATGAAATAAGTCAAATAAAGTCGACATATGAAAAATGCTCTGACGCAGCAAATCCACTTGCTTGTGATATTTCACATCGTTTTTTTACTTCTCTTCTTACAATTTTATTTATTTTTGCAAATGAAATGTCACGAAATGCAGGTATATAATAGCTATATAAAATGGGCGTAGGTGTTCGCAAGGTTTAAAGCATTTATTGTGTTCCTCAACAAAAAATATATGATGTCATCATTTTTTACTTTCAGTAAAAACCGAATCGAACAAAATAACTTATTTAAAATAGTTGCTCCCACTGTGCATCATCAGAGAACATTTTTTATTGTTTGATATTATATTTATATATTTTGCTCGTTGCATCGTATTTAAAGTAGGTAAGTAATGTATTAAACAATTTAAGTCGGTTAGACAGGCAGACACATTTTAAATAATATTATGCATTAGATTATGATAATGACTACGGCTGTTGACTGTTGGAAATTGGAGAGATGTAGACGATGTGATAATAGCTGAAAAGAATGATATCATCATTCGCAGGGATATCTTCTTTTGTACTTATGTGTAGTCGTCGTCAGCACGCCTGTCGCACTTTTACTACTAAAGTTTGATTTAAAGCTTCAGAATATAAATTTGCAATATATGTGGTTGTGGTACACACGTAAAATATCTAAAACAAGAGCCGATCACTAAAGAAAAACGCAATAAAATACAGTCACAGTCTACAGATTATACTTGTCTGTTCACTCATACAATCAGTTGAGGTTGAGGAGACGACGACGACCTCGCCTTACCTTGAATTTTCTGGTGGTTTTTCACTGACTTTTGTGGTGGAAAAGCATGCATTTCATCTGTATCTGATTACCTGACATTTTAAAAACTTACCTTGCCTTTTATTAAACTGCACTGCTGCAACAATAATAACATGAAACAAATGAAAAATACATTATATAATTATTGAACCTAAAAAGTGAACACGAACAGCGAATAAATACAATGAATTTTTTATTTGTTACATCTCTTATTTTTATAAGTTGTATGAACCCCATAAAATACTGAAAAGCCCGTTACACAATACATAATAATAATCTGTGTAAATATAAAAAATCAAGAACGATTGTGACTTTACATTTTATAGCCACAAAGTTCCAGATGTTAACTCTCTGGTTATTGATGAATTTATATCAATGAGTAATTTTACCTTTTTATCAAATCATTATGTTTGTACATTTGGTTCTGCGACACCGGGTCACAAAAGCATTGAACACAGTTTACATTGAATAACCTTCGGTAACCTCTGGCTATTTAATCGTGCAGAGTATATTAGGCGGGGCGAGCATATATGCCAAAGTCATGCCAAAGTTACATCTGTGTATTTCTTTTAACCAAAAGCTTTAGAACTCAATTTGAACTTTTATGTAATCACAGTAATCAAATCAAATAGGGAAACCATTCCATACCTTTTCTGTAGACAAAAGTTAGGTTTTGAAACAGATTTTATGAATCTGCAATTTTTTATGTAAACCAAAAACCAAGCTTATATAACAACAGGTGGAGTCAAGATCCTTTTTTTTCTCTACTTGGTGCATACATAAAACTGACCTAGGATAAAATTAGAAAAAAGAGAATAGGTACGTGTACCCAATGTAATTGTGTTCAATGTAAAGCAAAAATCTAAAAATTGTAGACGTTCATACAAATTCTGTTTTGCATGACGTTTCCTTCATTAAACTCCCGTTTTGCGTACTTGATGAACTCTTTCTTTTGCGTCATCGCAATCATGAATTGAGCCAATAATCTGAAGATAATGAGATGAGACCATACACAAAGCTTAATTTACACATAGGTAGATAGGAGTTTATAGAGTTCATTTTCCTGCAGTTACTACGATTTTGGGAAGACATTGTACCATTCGTACCTCAAGCTACAAAAAAGATATTAGATATATATATATATTGAAAATATAGTACAAAAAATAAAAAAATTAGCTTGCCTGCTTGCACAAGACTAACGAGCTGATTTGTTAAAAAGACAGACAGAGAACAACTGTATAGCTGGGTACAAAAGAGTAAATTACATAATGTGTTCTTAGGTACACACAATGCATGATGAGTAGTACTTCGTGTTGTGTCAATCATGTTACCACAACTTTAAGTGGATTGAGGTAGTCCCTCTGAATAAGCATCGTATCATTCGTTCATCTACTTAAAAACTTAAAACTCTACTAGATAGACCTACAAAAAGAACTACTGATTCATTTGAAAATCTTTGTTCGTTTGAAAGTAAAAATCAAATGAAATATCTTAAATAAAAGAATATAGAATGAATCTCACAGAAAAATACAAAAAACTACACTGACACTGACGAATTCAGAAATAGCGATACCTAAAAGTGTTATCACAAAACAAACTGCTATTTTTTGTTTAAAAAGTAAACTTTTGTTCATCGACAGGATGAACAATTCTCACAGCCTCTCGCATCATTTGCTCACGAAGTGTAAACTTTAAATAAAATATATCATGATTTTTTATTTACGCAGCAAATATTTGCCTTCGTTTTTTACTGTTGTTTTCTGAGTGGATTTTCTTGTCATTTTCATGATGAAGATGATGAAGACTAACTATTTCATAAACACACGTACAAACTACAAAAAAATCATGATACCAAATCAAATGATATCTTCAATCTTGATGGAAGGTGATCTTCTGACTGATTTTTTCAACGTTTTCGTTCATCGGCATTTTGGATGGTTTTTCTGTGTGCTAATATTTCAGTTAAATCACGAGGAACCACATACAAAACAATGTATTTTCATGTTATCGTGCTAGCCATATTTTCAAGATAAAATTGCCATTTTATGTTTACTGTTATGTCAATGCACGAACTGAACTAATTTTATATCATGTAGATGTTCAAGGATTATGGGTGATTTTGTGTGAGAAGTTTACGGGACTAAATTAGATCAATTTATAAAATTCCAGAAATTTACGCTAAAGCAGAAACCGTATATAAGTACTATAATTACACGTAAAACGCCAGTATGTTTATAACTGTACAACAGGTTATTAATAAAAGTTTATCAAAAATTTACTTTGTATACGCCAACTCGTTTTCTCCAAAATCATCTTACTATTTTGTCTACTTTTACTAGTTTTAGAAGTTTGTCAAAATACCTATTATCCAGGAAAAAATAAAATTTCCGGTTAAAACAAAGCGAAGTTCCCTTTTCAACAAATTGTTTTCCTCTCTACTTTGGAGAAAATCCCTTTGACATTTACCTGGAATATATTGTTATCTCAAAAAAAGTTTAGCAACAAAGGGATAGACAGGGGCGTGGAATAAAATGGATAGCATAAAAGATGAGAGAATAGGAGATGAACATAAATCTATAGAAGTAGTGTAATAACGATTGAGTAACGCTCCGAAAAAAGATTGGGAAAGGCCCTTATCATGTTTTATATACTCCCTT
>JAQFYG010005059.1:0-10314 GCA_034694325.1 Entomobrya corticalis
ATTTATTGTTACGTAATTATGGTTTATGCTGCTGATGTTGCGGTAATCCGATGGGAAGAAACAGTTCACTGCTGATGGAATGCGGTACACTTCTGCAATAAACAGGATGTGTAAACCCCTTTGTTGGCCTCTGATCACTTTCGTTGGCTGTCCGCTGTCCATCTTTTGTTGTGGAACGCTTCCTGGTATTGTCCATCAGTGTCTGATGTTTGGGGATTGGCTTGGTAAATGTTACAAAATTGTTTAGAACGCATGGGGGCTTGGCAGTTGCTAATAGCGAACCCACAGGAAAGTCACCCCTATTGTACAAAATCTGTGCACAGTTTGAAAAACAAAAACGCAATTTCAGCATGAGTATTACTCATTGTGACGGTAGGTTGTTATTATGATAATAAAAGAAATACTGGGATATTTTACATCATCATCTTCATCATCATCATCATCTTCATCATCATCTTCATCATCATCATCATCATCATCGCCATAATTGACCTCTGTGTTTGGTTTTTCAAAACTGGGAAGGCCTGGCTCCAATACGAAGCTATGTAAGCCAGGGTTATTTGACAAGCTGGCTGTGTAGTCGGCAAATGCATCCAGAATGACATTCATGGTGTCTGTCTGCAAATGCATGGCCATGTCAATGTCGCAACCCTCTACATGATTGCGAAATTGGGATGGCAGGTAAAACGTCTTTGTACACTCAGGCCTGGCTTTGCATCTGTACAAAGATGCACAAACAAGGTGACAATCCCGAAAATGCGCCGTTTCCGTTTGCTCCGATTCAAAAACACATTGTTGTTCGTCCAGGCCACATAGGCGGCAGTAGTGTAGTTGGTGGTTGTCGGAAGGAGGATTCTGCATGAGCATGGATGCAAACCGAAAATGGTCTAAATGAAAGAAAACTCGCTCCCTCGGTGGTATTCCAATATAGAACTTTTCAATATCTAAAGATGTAGTATTATTATTATTGTTATTATTATTATTTCAATCAGATTGAAGTATCAGAATTCAAAACAGATGCCCCGATTTTCTATTCATTACCAGTCTCGATCCTGCGACGTAGTTTGTAGAAATCTGTAGGTTTTTGTGCTGCTAATAATCGGGCGAATGCATAGACGGACACGTTTTCCGCTACATGCTGAATTAGCCGTCGCAATAGAATGTCTCCCAGTAGTTGTGTGCGAATATTATTTAAATCTCTTGGCATATCGAGTTTATAAAGGTCTCTGCTCTCAGCGGATATAAATACTGTTTCATCCAGAGGCAAATAAGAAGATATTTTAGACGATGACGTGTGAGTTTGTAGTATACTTCTGGGTGGGTTGTCATTTTTAGGAGCTGCAGCATTATCATCATCTTTTGTATGCGCTGATGAATGGCCCTCTGTACCTGTTATTTTGTGAACGGGGTTTTGTCTGTATGTGTCTCCACAGACTGCTGCAGCTTCTGGGAATTTCCCAGTGGCCAAGTACTGACATATTTGCCTTTCGAGACTACCAGCTCCTCCACATACTGGTAGTTGTACCGATGAATGAATGCTGGGTAAGGATGTGTGTTGCTTTGCTGGATCATTAGTATGGCTTTCGGCTCCTGTGTCCATGTTCTGATTCACACTGAGATAGTCAAGCTGGGAGTCCATCGTTCCGTAGAAATGCATTGATACTAGTCCGATAGCTGTTGGGCCCTCTATGAAGGGTTTAGGCTTCATTATAATATGGGAAAACTCTTGTTCAGATGGTAGCCATTGACCGTGCGGATCTTGTCCAGTAATATGTGTTTCCAGGTGTTGTACATCTCTGGGGGTTTGAGCTGATCGAAGATAAGTGTAAATAGCTTGTCGCTGGTCGGGTGTGTAAACGTGCTTAAAATGGAGAAGCGCATCTGCTACCGAACGAAAACATATACATCTAGGCACGTGGGCGTTGTATAGAGATCCCCCGTTGCCTACATTGATTCTTACGACATACATAGGCGCATTGAGTGTGTTCATATAACACTGGACGACAATTCCATTCTGAATGCCTAGCCGACCTTCCACAGTTCCAAATATGCTCGCGAGATCGGCAGGTTGGGGTGTGAAGAAACTGTGACGGTGTGTAACCAAGTTTCCACCGCTATGTCTCCTATCCGTCAACAACAACATAAATGTGTCCATATGGTTTGGTGCATCAGGGTTTACTATTGATGGAAATGGGTACGGCAACAGTAAATCTGTGAAGATGTCAATGTTGTAATTTTGGAAAATCATACAATGACAAAACAAAACTCATACGTTAATTTTTACTATTATCATTTTTTGGCATTTACGTATTTTCCTCACCATTACTGTTACACCTTACCAGTAACAGCTTGTTTTTCCAGGCGTCTCTACTCGACACAAATGCTCTCTGTGATCAAAATGTTTTTAAACATATTAAATTATTGTTTCGGAATATTCATTTAGTCATTTTGTTACCGGAAGTTTACTGCCATCAAGGCTCAGTTGCTCTCCGATCGAGATCTTTTTAGTGGCTCGGACTAGCAAAATGTACTGTAGGTTTCGCGTCCACACTTCAATAGTACAGTTTGCATTAGCAGAGTCAACAGTGATAAAACGAAACAAGCTATTTCCCTTGGTCTCTGTTGAACACAGTACTTGATCAATTTCCGCCAAAAGAATCCCGTTCACTATGTCGTTGTGGTATGCCCTGAAAACGCCCGTATACTCTCCCACAAATTCTGAACCTTGTATTTCTACGCGAGCGTATACCGTTTGACTAGTTCCATCCCCGGTCTGCGCCAGAAATACCTTTTTGATACCCTTGGCATTGGGGTCGGTGGAGTACCTTCAGGGAAAATCGGTGACGCAGATATAGAACAATATCATTGTTATAAAATTGATACGAATGCAGTTGAATTTACAACTTGCGCACCAATGTTGGTTGCAACAATACTGGTCTCTACAGCAGTTGGTACAACATACAGCCCTGCGTCTGTTGGGACAGTCATCCGTGCTACATTTGGAAAGGTTCCACACTCTACAGCCACAGCAAACGGGTAGTTTGTGCTGAGAACGAATATGATCGGCCTGTATCATCTTTAATGTGTCATTTTCGAATTCATCTGATAAGTGTAAGTAACAATATGAGAACTGATGCCAAATATATAAATAAAACTTTAAAAGTGGTAACATTTCATTTCATGACGAAACGTATTTCAAGTTTTACTCTCTGTGAGATGAATGTAATCTTGCAAATGACCCTGCTCCTCCGCTGCTGCTGTTACTACAGTTGAAATGGGACCAGCCAGAGACATGTTCTACAGGGCACCGTCGTTGTCACAAGAATCAGTAAAAATAGTATAATATGGTTATATAAAAAACTGCAGTTTTACTACAAAATTTCCGTCAGTGTGTCATTCATGGAATTGGGAGAATTTATATTTTGTGTGAATAATTTTTTTTTGCAAAAGACTGCTGCGTTAAATCATAATGACATGAAGAAAGTGTCAATTACCATAGAGTTATGTGTAGCAACAAGAACAAAAAATAAACTACAACCCACTACTTCACAGTGTATTACGCAACATTTGTCTATTTCCCCCGTGGCTCTACATGGAATCTCTACTAGAGAGATGAGCATGCCAAATAACTGTGTCAAATTTTAATTGAGGTTATTTGTGTATGAAGGAACGAACAGTAAATAGACACAAACATCGGACAAATAATTACTTCTTTAAATTGTTTTTATTGAAATACGAAAAACATATTTTTATTTTGCATTATTATGGAAGCGTGCGTTGGTATGTCCATGTTGTTTATAAAGGTGTGTACATTTATTAGTGACGACGTCGGGTCGGTCGTTGTTTTTCTCTCCTGCTTCTGTAAGATGGCTCTGATGATGATGATTCTTGTTGTGTATTGTCTGTTGTTGTGGCTTCTTCATGGTCACATACGTCATTATCGACTGTTGTAGTACTGCTAGTGGCTGGGGCCTGGTCAAAATAATAACTGGTGTTATTGTCACTGTTACTATCGCTCTGCCCTTCTGCCAACTCGACTGCAGTATCCACATCTTCATTGTAGCAATCAGAATCTGACTCTTCGTCATCATCATCCCTGGTATCAGTGGTCGATGGGGGTGTGGTTGGATCCGACCTTTGGTCAGTCGCGTCGGATGTCCGTGAATAAGTTGTCGCAGTAGCTGTTGTAGTGGATGTGGATGTGGACGCGTATGTTACGGTAGCAGCTGCTGTTGTAGTTTGTTTCAGCTTCTTTTGATATCTTGTATCATGAGCATGTTGCTTTGTTCCTTTGCCCCGAGATTCGTTTCCTGTCTTATGATCCTGATCCTCGCGTCGTCGATCATCTCGCGACCTCTTTTTGCTTTTTGTTTTGATGGTATTAGGATTGGATAGTTTATTAGAATTGTGTTTTGAGTACTGTAGAACAGCCGGTCGGTTTGTAGAAGAAGGTTTTTTCAGGCGACCAACGTCATTTTGATTACCTCTGGTTGAATTAGATGTTATGATGCTCGGAAACTGCGGGATGACGGTCGAATTGGTCGTGTCAGAGGCACATGCCTCTACCGATGACACCTCGGTGGCGGTGGTGGTGGTGTCTGCCGTGACCATGTTTCTATTACGACGATTCATTTGCTCTGTGCTTTTGGCCATCGAGGAAGCGTTCGTGTTTGCCGGTGGGCGGGTAATCGATATTCGTTGTGGGGCTCCTGGACTCGCCGATTGTACAGGACGATGCTGAGGTGGTGGTCGCCGGTCTATTCTCTTGGGAGCTGCAGCAAGATTTTGAGAAGGTTTCAGATCGTCAAAACTAGTTAACACAGAGTGTTTGTATTGCTCTTGAATGTGGACTTTAACGGGCAGGAACGGAACTTGAGGCTATGTGAATAAAGAATGAAATACATTGTGTGTCATTATAAAGTGCTTTCATTGAAATGTATTGTTGTTGAAATCTTTTACAATTTACATCAGCTGGTTTGAGGGTCATCGGGTTCATCTGGATTGTTGAGGATAGTTGTTCGTTATCCTCGATATTGCTGGGTGTACGTTGCTGTTGTGCTGCTGCTCTGGTCGGTTGAACATCCTTAAAATTGGGAAGTCCAGGTTGTATGACATGAGTAATTTGAGTGCGAAGAAGATATGCATACTCAGCTTTGGCGTCAATCAGTGCCTTGTCCAGATTGTACTGGAGACGCAATGCAAACTCTGGGTGACACAATTCCACGTGATCGCGAAACTCTGACGGATAAACAAATGTGGCACACTCTGGGTCAGTGCATTTCGGACACGTGAACCCGTTTGCGGAGATTTGGTGAAACATTTCATAGTGATCTCGAAGATGAGTCTTGTGTTCAAAAGTTGTTTGCAAGTCACATAGGCTGCAATAGCGTCCAGCCCAGCTTCCTCGTGCAAAAACATCCGACGCAAGTCGGTAATGATTAAAGTGAAAATATTTCCGCTGATTGGGCGGTGCCTTGAAATACTGCCACTCCAAATCTAGAAAACACAAACAAAATCAAAAACAAACAAATGTACATTAGTCATGAGCAGGTAAAAAAACGGGACATAACGGGTTTTGTTATAATGCATTTGCTTCCTTGTGTTATTTTTACACAGTTTACCTCTTCTGATAATATTATACAGTGGGTCATACTTCGTCACATCTGGTGCGTCCTGCGATGTCGGTCTAGACAATGCAATGATGGTGACATTTTCAACTGCAGACTCAAACACACGTTGGAGGAGTATATGGTTTCCAATGGCTTTCATGACCTGGTCAAAGTTTTGATGGCCCGCTTCGGACGTGTATGTGTCTATAGGGTGCACAATGAGCGTATGAGCTTGAGAAGGAGCATTTTCATCCTCGTCACTGGAGTCTTCATGTATAATGTCATCATTAGAAGTTGCTGCTGCTGCTGCAGCAGCAGCCGATAAAAACAGGAGCCTTTTTGCGACCCTCTCCCCTCTAAGTCTGCGCATGTCCAGCCGGCTTTTCACCGCCCACCCTGGCCGCAGATCTCCTGGTTTACTGTTTCGAACTGGGCGGTATGGCACGTCCAGATGCACCGGCACAATTTGTTCCATTCCAATCGAGTCCGTGTGTCGAAAATCGAATTGAAATTGTTCATTTAATGCTGATGTGGATGTGGGTGGTTCCGAGCTTATATCCGTTACACTAGTAGTACTAGTACTTGTCGTTGCCACCTCAACTCTGATAGACTCATTTCCAACATCTGTATTTGTTGCAACCGGTTGGTTTGTGGTTGCTGATGTCTGGTGGGAGCTGCCAAGGAAAGTGTCTTGTATTGTCTGGGACAGCTCGCGAAGTGGATATCCGAGAATGGAGCCACCCATTAACCGGGTTGGTTGTAGGATTGTTTGCGGAATGTCGTTAGTGACCACGCGGTATGCGTACTGGATGGTAGGCTCTCGGTCCAGACGCAGTGCACATTTGCGGTATGTAGATTGTGGTGCAAAGTCGAGTACGTCCCCTCTCTCTGCGTCGGTGAACAGTTGTGTCCAGGCAAATATAGCGTCCTCGAAAAAGTTGAAGCAAAGCCAACGGGGAACATGGTTGGTTATAAAGCCGGACTTGAAGTGCTGCACGACATAGAATATGATTCCATGACGGTTTTGGTAGCACTCGGATACCACACCCCTTACAATGCGAGGCTGGTGACTGTTGATGCCACTTGTGATAATATACACTGCAGACAATGGGCGGAACACATGTTTCTCGGCGAAACTGAATACTCTGCTTTGGCTCTTGTTGATTGTGGATATGAGGAGTCCCACGTTTCCCAGCAGCACACTTTCCATTGAACGGAACAACTGGATGTGATTGCCTCCTTCGTCAACAACAACGTCTGGTTCCCGAGTACGAGTTGATAGGGTGGGGCTCGGTTGCTCTGGTTGTGTATGTGTTGATGAGGACGGGACCAATGTAGGGGTGGACGTCAGCATTCTTGTGGGGATAACCATCATTGACTCGGCTGATTCCGGTGGGGACGACAGCTGTTGTCCTGTTGTGTTGGCGGCTCCTCCTCTTCCTCCTTGAACCTCATAATCATCATCATCATTATTGTCGTCATCGTCATTTGTATTTTGTGCCTCTGTGTTGTTGTCCAACTGCTGCTGTTGACCTGGTGCACGGTTATTAGTATTTACATCTGATGTCATCACGTCATTACATTGTTGACTCTGGATTTCCTCAATGTAATTCTTACAGTTTGCTGCCCCACAGTAGCATTTCTGTGAACAAGCAATATTTTTAGACTGACATCAACATCTCGGCATGATGTTGTTCCGCTCATTATGCAATTGGTTATAATTTAAACTCACAGTTCGCCGCTCATTTTTGGTGGTGCATGTCCATCCATAATTGATCGTTAGCTCTTCCCCTTGTTTAATTTTTTTGCTGCTTTTGATGACAAATTTTAGCATGCCGTCGTGGAGAATGATGTAGGCTTTACAGTTGCCTCCAGAACAGGAATGATTAATGCACCGTACCGCACTACTCTCGTCCATGCAATTTAGCATTAGTCCGCTGTCATCGAAAAGTAGGTATATGTACTGTTTTTCTTCTGGCCTTGCCTTATATGTAGTGAGAACCACCTTGCCGGTCAGTTCGCCAATAAACTCTCCAGGATTGATGACGGATGTGGCAACCAGTCCAAAACCTTTACCCGTAAAATGTCGAACACATGTCCTGCTCCCAGCAGCCCATGAGTTATTTTTCCAACTATGCATTTACAAAAACATATATTATTAACAGTCCCAATTTTACAAACTTTAATAATAAATGTTTAATGGCTACATCTTTACGGATTGTTGCAACAATTTTGTCCGCAGACATCCCCACATGCAACATCCCTGCTCCTATTATCACAAGCTTTAGTCAAACATTTGCGGCCGTTGACGGTTGGACAGTTGCATATGGACACAGCGTCGGACCCCTCCATTCCAAATCGTTTTTGAATGTACTCTTGCATTATTTTTCGAACAACTGCCGTCATACGATCTAAATACGGAAAATAATAATAATAAAGACATTATAGAGTGAAGAATAACAACTATGATATACAGTGATTGTTTCTTTGCATAAGCAATGATTGCTAGTACTCTCAGTGATGTGCTTGTATTTGGCCGTGGATGCGCTTAGTGCCTCCGACATTGGAGGTACTGTGGGTTTGAGTCGTGGGCGACAGTTTGACATGACGAACTACAGTGGATTAATGACTTACGAATGAAATATTGAACAATAGTAATATCAATATAAAGAATTGAAGCAATTAGTGTGGTTATGTCTCACACAACGTATTTGATTGATTCGAGAATTACTGCTCATGAATGCATTTTTATGACGAGCAAGCCCACGTTCCATAGGCTACAGATGATAAATAAAAATTTAAAAATTTGATTGATATTTACTACAAGTGTTCCAGATTATTAGTCTTTTAAAAAACCACAGCAACGTAGTAGGGCATTACAAAAAAATTAAAACAATCACTGCTTTAGAATGGTGTGCAATGAAGTTGGTGTTTGACAATGAAACCAAGGAAAATATGACATTTACAAACCTTAATTGATTGAATGGTTGATATATATATATATAATGTCATATTTCTTTTATTTATAACCAGTTATATCTCATGCCATTATTTTGACCTCACTAAATACATGTACAAACTGCGCTAATAGGGCCACCAGCTCTGCAGCTACGGCTCCGTTTTCCCTGAAAAGAGTCATGAATTCCAGCGACGAGAAAATATTGTCCCTTGATTGGCCTGCGTGATACTTTATACGAGCTACAATCATAGATACATCCTGTTTTTGACCACGTTGTGTTTGGTGATGAGTCTATAAAAATGAAACAACATGATTGACACGTCCACTTGAGATAGAGGGCACTCATGCTGTACTTAGGCCATGCAAACAGTAGCTGGGTGACAACCTCCCAGTCCTGAATAGCGCCAATGGGTTGCTCCAGCTCGAGAGTCTGTATCAACTCCAACTCAAATAACTGTTTGTTTGACAGTAACAGTCTTGTGTATTAGGGTGCTAATATAACCATATAACTATAATTATATGTTGTACTTTATCTTAGCTGTTCATAATTAGTTAAAATGAAAAATGTATTTTACTTGTGTATCTGAATGTGCAAGTACAATACACTGTAAAAAGTAGGCCTATATGAACTAATTTGTGTAAGGGGCAACGCAGCTACAGCTATGCTTGTAAGAACGTAGCTATATTGTCATCAATTTTCAATAGAATTGTGTGTGGTTCGTCCCTTTAGTCTAAGGATTCCCTGTATAACGGCGGGGGAATAAGGGCAACATGAGGTAGCTTAATAGTTGTCTTCACTCTCGTGATACCTGCTGTTACGAAGCTCAGTGGATGTAAGAAATGAGGGTTCTTACTACAATGAAGCACAGTTACCTTTATTGGTAAATAACTTAATTGATCATAAAGGTTAAACGTACAATCAATATGAGAACAACACAAACTTCATAGATTTTTACAAGACAAAGACTTGGGAAGGACTGACGACAACTACACTATGACTAATGACGACTAAACAACAACTTACAATATTTTATTAAAATTTTGGACGTACTTATTTACTGAAGCGCGAGGTTGGGGATTTTACAAATAATAACAAAGACAGCTACCAACGCCACACGCGTTGTCTATTGATACTTATGTGTAATTTAAAATTGGCAGCTACAAACGGCTGTCCGTGGTTGCTGAATACAAAAAGCATTGTCGGTTTTCAGCCACATTGACCAAAAACTTAAATATATAAGGTTTAAATGTTGCACTAATTGCTGGTCTATTGGCTTGCAATAACTAGCACCATATCAAAATATTGCTTACTTATTAGCTACAAACAAAAATAATTACAGGTTAACAAAACAATAAAGTATTGTACAATACAATGATGTGAAGATGTTTATTGGATAACCTTTGTTCTTTTAACATTTACGCTCCTGGTTATAAAACATAATAAATGTATTTTACTCTCTCGCTCTCTCCCGCTTTCTGTGTGTGTGGGGGGTGTGTGTGGAGCATTCACTTTCTGTTGGACGAGAGTTGGACTGGTTGAGTGAATGTGTGATATTGGGTCAAAACGTGGGTTGCTGGATCCGCCATGTCAAATAATGGTGTAATATTCTCAACGTCATCCTATCATGAAGAAATATATATATATATTATGTATATGTAGCACAGCAATAATAATAGGTGATGAAAACGTGTAATATTACAATATACTCACGTTGCATGGAATCCTGGAAGATGTGGTTGGATTCC